>BGPR01003313.1:88712-141744 GCA_013235015.1 Araneus ventricosus | reverse complement strand
TGCTTAATTTCAACTCTGTAAGCAAACCTACATGAAAAGGTTCCTACACATCTTACCATATCAGCTGACGACCTAAATCTACCCCGTTATTGAAAAAAAGTATTTTCTCTGTTAAAAGGATGTGATATCATTGATAAGTCATCAATTCTTGATGCTGTTTATAACATTTAAAACGGTGGTTGTCAGTGAAATGCGACATTAAGAATGACGAACAAGAAAGACATTTCTAGGTAAACATGTTGACGTCCATGCTTGAGGATCATTTCTTGCGCATTGCTTCAGAAGATTACTGTCTTCTGATTATTGTCAGTCTGCTTCTGCTTACAAAATCCTTCTTTGATTAGTCATTGACATTGTTTTGTTTGACAGACCTGACTTTGTTTAAATTGCACATTTGTTTTGGAAAGCTCTGCAACCTCGAGAACACGATGATATTTATTACTTTACTTAGTATCATTTGTAACTACGCCCCACCTCGAGTTTATTGGCATTTCTCCTACATGAAATGTTCTATCCATGATACTCAGAAAGTTCACAAGAACTTACAGCAGATGGCTTAAAAACGTATGTCATTCTTTCCTTACCAATCTTGATCCATTTGCTTGCCTTAGTTTGGCCAATAATTCGTTCTACGCAAATTAAGTTCACTCAACTACCCAAACATCCTTTTCTACATATTTCATTAAGGCTTTCTAGCTTAATTCCATTTACTATATTTTCATATTCAATTTTCCGCAAGGGTAGTTTTCTCTATTTTTTAAGTACTAAATATCTTTGCATATAATTATGCATAACGAATAAATGGCATAATGATTAACCCTCTGAGTGCTTATCCCGCGATTTCTGCGGTTTGGAAGTAAGTCTATTTTTTGCTGCATCCTGCGATTTTCGCGAGCTAATGGGTTTACTTAGTAATTTTAAAACATTGAATCATATTATACTAATAAAGCCTTGTATGTAAATAACAATTCGCTTAGTTCAATGTTATTTGAACATGTTTTCAAACGCTGCATCTAAATAGAAATTTTAAAAATTCGGCAGTCAGAACGTTACATATAAATGCCGACAAATTGATTTACAACCTTTTGCCAAGTTGAGTATTTCTTTTTATTTCCCTACCAACGTCTTATGATAGATTGCATTATCATCAGAAAATAACAAAAAGCTGGAAGTTTCAAAACTAAGAACGTCAGTTATAATTTAACCTAATGAATGCAAAAGTAATTTCCTTGTTCTCTTGCATCCGCCATTTCAGATATGTTGAAAAACATTTTCTTGACCCTCACTTTGCATCCATAGGAATAAGCTGCAGCTCGATGGAAACATAAATCATGTTATATGCTTCTATAGATAATATCCATTAGTATTAATGTACCGGGAGATCTTTGCAATAGTTATATTTTTATTGGGACATATAAATAAGTAAGTGACTGCGGCTCCATTCATCCTTAGTCAATTATTCTTCCAGTATGTTCTTCTCAGATGCCCTTCATTTCCTATATATTGTAGCAGTGTCAGTTTTATTATTTTTTCAGATATATAGTGTTATGGGATAGCTCTTTTGTTTCTTTCTCATTGAATAGTGAGATCATCAGTATTTCATTCAGTATAACTTTCGATAAAGTACATTTTTTTCAAAGTTATGTTTTGGAATAAGTTTAAAAATCTAAAAGTTTTTCAAATGATTTAAAACAACAAATTGAAAGTTTGCAATATTGAATTCATTATTTAAAATTCGAAAATATTAGGGAAGAAGTTCAACATGATTAACTTATAAAAAATATAGAAAATGTACAATTTATTTTGAAACATTTAAAAATCTAAAATGTAAAACCCTGGAATAATTGATATTTAATTTTACTGAGTATTCTATATTTTGCTAGGTTCATGCATACCCAAAAATGTAAATCGTTTGATTAATTTTCAGAAATGATTTAACACAATTGAAAATAAATCTAATTAATAAATAAACTGATAGTAAATAAATTCTATCACAATGTAGAAATGAGATAATGTGTTAATGTGGAGAGAGTGATGAAAAACAAAGTACCTATGGCTACTGATCTTCTGTTGCGATCCATTTGTATTTAGAATAGATAATCTTGTGATACATTCAGTTAGAATTTTTAAAGAAAAATTTATTTTATGTTAAAAGCTTATTTGTAGATATTTATAAATTGCACTTAAACCATTATATCAGAAAAAGAATTAAGATATAAAATTATCTAATTGGATGATAGAGCTATATTAAAGCGACTCCGTTGAGTAAAATTAATATAATTTAAGGAATCTAAAGCATGCAAAATTAGTTCACGTTTTCTGTTATGATTCAAATTTATTTTTGTCTTTCAACAATGCACAATAATGCTGTCAATATACATGAATCATCAGACGGAGAATATCTCATCTTGCATTTCATGATTCAAATGCTAATTATTTTCAACGATTATTCACACAATTTTAATAATCTAAATCAGGGATATAAGACTCAAATAGCTAGTACGAGACAAATAAACAAAGTCTAAATTTAAGTTTACGTGGGTAGCAAGAAAAAATAATAAACGCAGGTTTATTTCGAAAGTGCAGTATAAAAAGAAGGAAAAAATGGTAAAATTAATTAAAAGAACAAGAACAACGGTTAAGTTAGTAATTAAAAATAAAGTCAAAATCTCTTCCTCCTGACACACGACATCACTTCTCTAATAAAATCTTTCCTACTTCGAACGATATCTTGGCTGCAGTGGTTCCTTTTATAATTGATCCTTAAAGAATGTCAGTAATTTTGGATCTTACAGGGGATTAATTCCCTTTCAAAAGTGAAAAAAATTGTTCACATCAGTTACTACTTTCAAACATAGAAATAATTTCAAATGCTATTTTTCGAAAATTTTCAAACCTGAATGGCAAATATTTGTAAAATTCAGGCTTCCCAACTTCACTGAATTTTGCCTTCAAATCTGAACAGCGTTGGATATCGATTACCTCCGTTTGTATATGGTTAGATACTGATTCCATACCTACGGACTAAATCGAAGAAAACAAAGAAAAGTTTTCTTCCAAGCGTGGTAAGTTTTATTTCATTATCGGCTGTAAATTTTTCTGTTAGTGGCGGGGAATCGGTACGTCGATGTAACACAACTAGTAATTAATCATTGGCGAATGTTGTGGTTCGTTATTAATAATAATGCATAATTAGAAGCTTAAAAAATTAAGCTAAGAAATGTTTCCACAAAAATTTCCGTTGTGGACCGCATGCATCTCATAAGAATCAGTTCTTATATTTGTTAAATTTTGCTAATAGTTCTACTGGAAAAAATTAACAATACTATCAACAGTTCTATAGAAAAAATTAAATATTAATCCATAAATTAGTTTTGCCAGAACAGAGATAGTTAAATGGATACAGTAAAGTCTTCTATAGCAGGTTCAAGTTCATACCACATAAGCGAACAGGTTTGAAACACTGATATGGTAGCTTTCGTAATTGAAAGTCTTTTCCTTAAGGTTTCTTATAACCTTAACAGAATTATCACCGTCCTGCCTTGGTACTCGGGGACATTGGCTGACAGTCGCTACAATAGCTCCAGTACTGAAGCCAGAGACCTTGTAGCCACCACCGGCCACGGCCCGACCCCTCCCGAAGAAGTCACCACTTTCCCCTCCCGAAGAAGTACTTTCACTGGTGGAAGGTTACTCGACATCCACAACTACTATACCCCTGGGAAAAGCGAGATCCCGCTTACTTATCCGGCGGCTTCTCATCCACGAACTCGTGTTCCCCCCGGGGGAATAAAATTTTAGATAAGGCAAATTTTCAGTGACTTGAGAAAATCTCCTACTTGTGACAAGAAATTCGTTGTTGATTTCTTGGCTTAGAATCTGGTTTATTTCAATGAACCAGTTGCTAAATTTATTGTGGCCCTTGATTACAGGTTACTTGAGATTTTCTTCTTATAATTTCTTAAGGAATTGGGGGAAAAAAGTGCAAACCTACTAAAACTTATGTGTATCACATAGAAAAAAAACAACAAACACGAAAATTCGTAGTGGCAACAATGTTGTGACAATGGCAAATCTTTTGAGCAAGTGAGAATAATAAATCGGTTTTTATCATTTTTTTACTTTCAAAATTAACTTAAAGCAATTAACAGCGAATATTTAGTTTAATGTTCATATATTAACACAATAAATACGAATTTCTTAGGTCTCTATAAAAAAATAAATGGTACAATGGACGAATGGATTAAAACATACAAATATTCTTTCATGAAACAGTTCTCCTTTTCTTTTCTTTATTCCCGAAAACTTGGATCATTTTTCAAACTCGATTCTTTTTCTTTTTGACAACCAATAAAATAAAACGCGTTTTCTTGCCAGAGACGAAAACGACAATAATTTAATATGTAATCGAAGTAACATATTCCACAACCAATAAATTGTTTTATGACTTGTTAGATTACAAACCACCTATTAACTACCAATTAGCAATCTAAAATATTTAACAATGATTTATAATGAAGTGGTTATGACCTTAGGCATTTGCAAACTATTTATTAAAAGCTAATTATCTAATTACGGCAATATTAGTCAATCAAGTAAGAGTTTTAAACTGTAAATTAAACTCAATTATAAACGACTTAGTGACTTTTTTATTTTATATTAATTTTATAAGTTTAGCAACACATCACTTTCTAAACGATAATTAAATAATTTGTCATTAATTTCTTTACTGTTCAAAATATTTCAAGAAGAAAAACATAAATTTTACGCTATTTTTTTATTTACTTAAATACATTGTTATTTTGCTCAAATCTAAAATTAGTTGTTAGGTTAATGGAATAAAACTAAAAATAGTTACTCTCTATTAAAACAATATAATTAAATCTAAATCTAGATATTTAACTGATAATTTATTGCTGATTAAAGTCCAATAACAATCAAGCAAAAAGAATTATTTTTCGAACCTTTTTTCTTAATAATGACTTTCTTAACCAGAAAAATTTAGGTTATGATGTTAGACTTATTAAAATTATCGTAAGAGAGTGCCTTATAATGTATGAATAAACTATATTTCGTCCAGGCTGATTGTTAAGAGATATAAAGCTAGTTACATGTAAGCAATTACTATTTTCCAAGTGTGACCATTTGCATTTCATTCTCCAAAAGTTGGCATCTAAAATGATTTTAAATAAGAAATATCTGCAGTAATATTACATTTGCAATGAAATTACGAATTTTTATGATTTTAACAAACGTCAAAAGCTTCTCTGACTGAGTGATCTAAATGTAAAATTCTAAATTGCATTTCCAACCTTGATTAAATAAAATTCTTCTCATCCCATGCGAGGAAAATAAAATTAGACCAGGAAGAAAGTCCGACCTGCCGAAGCATGCGGAAGAAAACAGAAAAAAACCTGACCAGCAAAAAAAATGCTCTATAAAGACTTAATTATTACCATCAAAGATTCTCTATCATGAGTCAAGAATACAAGAACGCGTCCACTAAAAATTTAAAAAGTGCCACTCTGGAAGTCGCAAGTATACAGAGCCAACAACCTACATCCACCATCTGACAGGAAAAACCTAAAGACCTATTTTTTTCTTTCTTTCTTTTTTTAAAAAAAACTGTAACTCATTAGTCCACAATTTTCTGTTCTATATTACGAGTGGTCCTCTAATCATGTCCTTCAACACAGAATATGTTACATAAGATGCGGATCACCAGCAAAATTTTTACTACATTATTTACATGTATCCAATCACTATTCTAGATACAAATAACTATAATTTGACTATTATATAAATATAGTTTCCAAAATTTAACTCCATTAACTCCTTGAAATTTACATTAACACAATACGGGATACAATTTCCAAACAAATAAAAATGAAAAGAAATTATATGGCACCTATAAAAGACTTTCTATAAAACAGAAAAAAATGTTTACATTCTCGGTGCATAAAATCAAGATTCGCAAAAACTAACAAAAATCAAAAAAATTATCTTACGAAAACACGATGTTTTAAAAAAAAAGGTTTGAACAAAAAATGTTGCTGATATAATGCAACCAGGAAACACTGCTTGGAATACGTAAAACACTTTACACTGATGAGCTTAAGCTGGAATGTTCTGCGTTTGAAAACTTGCCTTCTTCATATTGTGTCTAAAAAGAATGCGAAAAGGAAAAATATACAAATAGAGTATATTTCGCACTTCTTTACAAACAACTCTCCTATTTACATCTCGGTTTATGATAATTTATTCAATTACTTACCATTTGAAGTCACAAAGAATGAAAACGGAAAAAACAAAAGCTCACATTTATAGCAATCCTACAACAGAACAGAATAACACACATAAATCAACCACAGTAAAACCCCGGTTAACCGAATTTGGGTTAACCGAGTCCGGGTTATCCAAAATGCCTCTGAAATCGCAAATGAAACTGTACCGCACGGGAATTATTGCGAAGACGATACTTTTTTTTTGCAACGATAGCCCCAATTTTTTTAATCAGCCTTCCCACGAAGGTCAGAGATTAATTTTAGAATGCCACAATTAAAATTAATGGGTATTAGCAGTATTAATTACGATATTGTTTACCTGTGCCTGTCAGGCGCATTCCCAAACTCGCTGCTGCGAATATTCCGCCCGAAGGAGGGTTAACATTAATAAAGAACTTAAGAGTAGCCTACAAAGAGAGTTTTGAATTAGCTTTACACTCAAAACATGTCAGAAATACGCTCTGTCATTAGATACAAAATAGTGATAGATATTCATGACTTAACCGAAATAATCGCTATCCGAAATGGCTTCCCCCTCTTTAGTTTGGTTAACCGAGGTTGTACTTTACATTCAAACAACATACAACAATAAAACACATTATTAATAAAAACAGTTCTGCGATTGATTTTTCAGTCCAACTACTGAAACAGAAAAATTTGGCAAATAATGAATATTTATAAAAAAAATTGCTTTGTGTTCTATTTTTGATTGATTTCCAAACTAACTATCAGCAGAAAGCATCAGCACCATGCAATATAATAGAATTATGCAGGAAAAAAATTAGACTTTCAGTTTTCTAATTTCTGTCCAATATAGTGTTATAAACAAAAACGAACATTTTAGGAGTTAGCATGAAGAATTTGAACTATTTCAAGGTGATGAAATGTATCTTATCGTGATTTTGAATTCACCAAGCATAGTTAAATTACTTCAGTACTAACTCTAGTTTAGGCCTCTCATAAAATATAACCGTATGTACATCAGTGATAAGCCTACACATGTTTAATGAAAGTTTTAATTCTGAGCCTCCTTAGCGACAAGAAATATTGCAATGTATGAGGATTTCTCACTGGAAGGAAAATTCAGCCACTTCATTTTAAAGTTGCACTAATTTTAATCTATAGCACCATATTTTAAATATTTGAATCATGATTTTTCAGTTGGTATACGAGGGTTGTAAATAAAGTAGTGACAACATAGATAGTAAAAAATTTATAATGAACTTACAAGTACAATTGCATGGCATTCCTTCAGTATAATCACCAGCAAAGTTTGTATCTTTTGCCAAATGTCGGGAAGCCATAGGATACCTTTGCAAGGTGTTGTTTGTTGATGACAGCAACGGAGCGCCCTAACATTCGCCATTTCTTCAGTATGTGCCACACCGTTTGATGACTGAGACCACTTCTACGAATAATTCTCGGACAGTTCATAGACAGTCTAGGGAAAGGATCCTACTCGCGATGTCCATCTTATGTTGAGGAATGGACGGTCGGCCTGTGCAGTGCAAAATCGCAGTCTCATTTCGACCCGCACGAAATGCTTTGACCCATCGGACAACTGTCCTATACTGTAACGCACAGGCAACAGGCCTCACATAATGCGTGATAACATTCAGATGCGTTTTTAACACTGGTCAACCTCAATTTTAATCTATGACCGCTGATCACCTTCTGTAAACATGCTTTAGAGGGGTAGAAATTCTCCATTTCAAAGCCGCACAGCGACTACCCTTCTAATTGGAACGACTTTTTATGCAATCTACACATCAATAACAGCGCCACATAATGGCCCCTATATCCTGTTTGTGCATGCCTGATCTTCTGAGACTTTCTGGACTACGTTGCCACTACTTTATGTACAACCCATGTATACAAAATATCTTCTTTTTTACAGGTACTGCGAATTTTATCATACAAAAACCAATAACCCTAAACTAAATATTACGAAATCAGCATTTACAGACCGCTTAAACTGAAGAACGCCTCGTATATGCGAACAATCTAACATGTGTGTGTTCTTATGTTTTTTTACGAAAAATTGTCCGATGGGTGTACTGTAAAAACAGTCCAACAAACAAGATAATGGAGAACGACGATTTATTTAACGAATATTCCAGAAACTCTAAGCTCTGGTATCACGAAAAGAACAGCATTTGCACAAATTAGCATCACAAGCAGACACCAGATCACTAATAATTACAGTAATAGCACGAACAATAGCGCTCAGCTCCTAACAGCTGATTAACTCGCAATGCGAACAAGACTACAAAGAAATTGACTCACTCCATGAGCTCTCGGTATTTATACATTTTCCCACAGGATGTGACGTCACATAGACTTCTCTCGCAGGTTCCTGATAGCTGCTTTCCTAATAGAGATAGAGCGAAAATTCAAGCATTTTCTATATCCTTCCTTTTATCGCAAAACTTTCGCCAAGTCGCCAAGGTCGGGGGTCATTGGCTACCACTTTCCCCGGCATTTAATAAAACCTCTGTAAATGTCTCTTTCTAACCATAGGACTAACATGTCTGGGAAGCCACATTACAGATTTGCAACAATATTGAGAATAAAGCTTGTATGTGTTTCGTAGTATGAAGAAAAACGAGTGTGCACTTTGCACGTCTTCCTTACAAACAAATCAAGCCAAACTTTTATATAGATCTATAATCTTTGTCATAATATCACATACCAAATTTCATTAATCTAAGTAGTTGCAATTTTGAATAATTCCGTTTACATTCATGCGAGTATACAGGTTGACAGATGGTCATCATTTGCTAAGCTTCACCCATCTAACTCTTTGCGTTTTTGAGTTATCGCATTCAAATACATACGGACAAACTGGCAGACAGACTTCCTTTAGACGGAATTCGTCCAAAATTTCATAAAAATCAACAATTTTGAACTAAAGACCACATAATAAATATCATCCATCGAATACATACGGATGAACAGATAGACAGACAGATTTCCTTCAATCGGAGCTCGTCCAAATTTTCATAAAAAATCAACTATTTTGGAAAAAAGACCACATCGTCGCTTAACAGCAACACCACCTATCTAAGTTTTCCAGGTTTTACAAGACGAAAAAAAAAAAAAAAAAACTGAATCATTCTCAACCAATAGTGAATATGGCGGAATTTTTTGACGTCTGGTATGAACCTAAGACTATACATCTGTTTGAAAGGAAAAAGTGTTAAAAAAATTTGAAAATTTCTTGAGATGGATGGTGTTAGCCATTGAAATAGGCGGAGTTGTAAGAAGTGTAAATAAGGTGAAATTCAATGAGAAAATTGACTCAATTTTACTTCAAAAAATCTTTTATTGAAAAGGAAAGATAGTTTTTGAAAAAAAGAATTGGCTGTAGATGCTTCAGAAATGATTAGTAGTGATGCATGAAAATTAAAGAGATGGTCAATTAACTTTTTGCCAAAATCGTCTTGAAATTCAATTGAAGAAGTTTCATGCTCACAGCTCACTTCTCTTATGGAGATTAACGTATTTTTCTGAAAATAGATTTGCCAGGATTACAGTCTTCTTTTGACACTCTTCTTATCCTTTTTACACCCTTTTTCTTCTTATCTGTCTCGTCAGTCTTCACCTTCTTGTTTTTCATCACTTACATGCTCAGTATTTTTGCTTTTCCTCGCCACCCACCTTCTACTTTCTTCTTCACAGGGAAGTCTGCCGTAGATTTCATGCGTGTCTGATGGTATAAGTTTCATCATGTATTGTAAATCAGTCCACTTATTGCGTGTTATTGCTGGTTGCGAAGTGCAGAGACAGGGAAAAGCGAAGACATTCTCTGTCTCATACCATCGCCCTTCACTGTCTTTAGTTTAGTGATTTTAATATCCACAGTGCTGCATACAAAAATATATTTCAAATCCCAATTCATTGTGAACCAAAATTCATCAAAAAGACTTTGCCTTTCCTGTTCAGGTTTAGTATCACATCCCCTCTTTCGGGAGTTACAAGCGGGACCCATCTTTCTTTCATTATCTACTTAGTAGTCTTGCGATCTGCTCTTCTGAATCCTATGTATGCTTTTCCTTTAAGTAGTCTTGCGATCTGTTCTTCTGAATCCTATGTATGCTTTTCCTTCCATTCGATTATTCTTAGCTGTGTTCCTCTTCCAATCTTTCTCGTTCAAAAAGCTGTTCCTAATTATGCGCACAGTCTCAGTAAAACTACTTTCAAGATTACTTCCTTGGTCAGCTTGGTTTAGAAAGGACACATCATTCTTTACATTCGAATCAACAACATTTCTTGGCTCTTAGTCGAACACTTCACTATCCATGCCAAATTGGTAAAAATATTGAATATATTATTCAGCAATACATACAATAAGGTTTATTCAATACTAAAAAGGATTTGAACTAAATAATATATAAGCATAGTAGGATATTATAAGTAGCGGTAAGTCAAGAAATAGTCGATTTTGATAGAAACATAACGCCTATTTCATGAAACCTGGCACTACAACACCCTGTTTTACGAACATAGTACCTGTCGACTTCAGCTTATAATTACCTATTTATTTTTCATACTTTATTGGTGAAACTGAATTATCTCAACTAACAGCTGTTCGTTACTCATACAAATAATTAATATCAACAAAAAATCATTAGAATAGTTTACCAAGTTAAAAAGAAGTGCAGGATGACATGAAGGGCTATGAAACACATTGAGATAGGCACTGTTGTGGTAAAAACTATACAGATGATGTTATCATTTTTTCAATTTGTACGATACCTATTGGTCTGATGGTCAAACAGAGTCCGCCAGTCGATCTGCCATGAAAACTTACATGAAAATGTTTATCTAACTCACAATGGACAAAATCTGAGAAAGGTAGTGTTGCTTGTTAAGCGACGAGATATTAAATATCATCCGTCTGGCTCGTTGGACTTTAAATTTTCGTGTTCACAAATAGACACAATTCTAAAAATGATTTTTTCGAACTCAAGGAGATACGAAACAAGGAGCTTCATCAAAATCACGAGGTCAAATGTTTGGACGATTACAATATTTTATCTTGGATGCTTCGCTTACGAGAAACTGAATAATGAGGTGAAAGCTGTACAGAAATGTTGGACATGAGGCATCGTCATTGGCTATGACAATTTCTGCAATTTTGCTTGAGTTACCACGCTGCCTTTTGCGAGACGTCGCTGCTCGAAGCAATGGTGAAGAGGAAGCGTCATGTAGTCTGATATAAAGGATCTCTCAAATGAGTTGGCTTTCTTGCCCACACGTGTGGTGGATTGATGAAGCTTTATTTTTAAGTAACCCTTTATTGTAAATCTATTAAATATGTCGAATTTTTAGCTGCATTCTTATTACTGCGTTGTCTTTGCACTTTTCTTTCTCACCTGTAATCTTAAACCAATCTTGAGCTAATGGATAATGTGGGTCGGTGATGAAGAAGACTGTGGAGTTCCTTCTCCTCATCATAACCATTGACCACCAGAGATGTGTTAAGATCAGTGCACATTGTCCATTTGTAAATTTGGGAATGGGCTGCAAACGAGAGATCAACGTCTTCTAAAAAGAGGCAACAGTGTTTGACCGGGCACAAGACTGTGGAACTGCAGGTATTCCGGCGTTCATGGGCTTGGCAGTAACCAACATCAGTACTGTGAATAAGCAAAGACGTTGGTCCAGGACAAATAATTCCTGGAGATACAATGATGGTCGTAGAACGATATTATTTCCGAGGAATCGTCCGCATGTGAAGCGCATGGCTGCTGCTGAATTCTTTCGAAACGGGATAGTGCTGATGTCTCACCCTAATAACTTATTAAGAAAATATATCAAATATTATCTTAATATTTAAAACTGCTGCCGTACTAAGTAATTATTTAATATTTAAGATTTGCCAGTTTAAGTGCATATCTATTAGGAAAAAGAAATATTTTAACTTATGCTTGTGCTAAATTTCGTATTCAATTATTTTTTGAATGAGAGATTGAAATTTTCTGTCACATGACATTATATTAGACACATTAGAATTATCTATGTGGAATATTCTCAAAAGATAAAATAATCTGTCGCATAGAGAAGCAAACACACAAACGTGGTAACTCTTTTATCGTTATTCGAAATAAATCATACACACAGTCTTCATGAATTAAACACGCATGTAAGAAAAAAAGTTCTTTGGTGGTTAAAATTGTTGAGATTAAATTTATTTATTTGATCAATGTAAAAAGGAATTATAATGTTAAACATGAATTTCATTAATTTATTCAAACCAAAGAGATTTTTATTTTTCTTCCATGTTATTGATAGAATAGTCTATGATCGTTTTCATCATTCGAAGAAATGTGTTTTAAAAAAAATCAAAAATGAATTTCAATCATGTAAGAAAAATTAGTTAGAGAAAATATATATATATAATTAGTGAAATTGAATAAATAGTGCGTGACATAAAATAAGATTGAAAGGAATTAGGAAGAAAGTCAAAATAAATTTGTGAAAACCGAAATCACTCGAATTTTTTTAAAGTATCGAAAGAAAGATATGTTTAATTAGTTAGTAGACGAACATTTTAGAATAATAGAATATTTCATAGAGTTTTAGAATTAAGTATGATGAATGACCTCTAAATTTTTGAGATAAAATAATTTGTGATGAATCTATGCATTTGCGAGGTTTAATGTAACCTTTCTTAGTGTTATTCGAAGTAAGTTGCAAAGTCTTTATAGATAAGTTATATGTCCAACAGAAGAAAAAGTGATCTTTAATGGTTAATATTAATGAAGCTATTTGGTCGATGTTGAAGTGAATTCGGAAAAAAATGCGGACACTTTATCGTTCAAGATTCAAATTTCTCATTTAAGTTTAAGTGAGTTTAACGTTTTGTTATTCCTGAAACAGTTAAAAACGGAATTTTAAGATAACTTATTCAAATCTAAGAGATTTTTAGTGCTCTTTTATTTTATTGATGGAATATTCAATAATCATATTTCTTAATGAAAAAAAAATAAATTCGAAGCAAAGAGGGAAGTTGAATTATGAAAGAAAAATAACTCGAAGCTGGTTCATTTGAAGAATTATTCTTATAAAATTGATTTAATTCAAAAGATTTTGTGTGAATGAGTGTCTAAGCAAACTTTTTGTTATTTAAGAAAAGAAAATGCACAAGTTTTGAAATTTTCCTGAAAACAAATGAAAAATTTATTCAATAAGAAAATAAAAGGAATAAATAAATAAATAGAAAAATGAACATGCCAAAAAATAGAAGATTGAAAGTCTAACTATAATTGAACAAAAAGCCGAGAAAATTCAAAGTCCCTCAAAACACTCGGAAAATTTTCAAAGTCCGGAAATAAAAATAAATTCCTTATCATAATTCTTATCTAATCTAAGAAGGGGTTGATCCCGGGTGGAACAGTCGGCTGGAAGTCGGGTGGGGGAGTCGGGAGGGGGAAGGGAGTGGCTGATCCCTGATCCCGAAGCGCCAGAACTGCCAATATCCATCTACTACCATCCAATTTTACAACATCTTAATTTTTTAAGAAAAATCATCTTCTGAATCTTATCGATTTAGTTCTGGAATTTTTCTGTGAATTTTAACAGTTATTTAAAAATATCTTTACGCAATAATTTGAACAATACATTTGATTGTTGCAAAGGAATTTAAATCATTTCCACTGTTTCTACAAATATTCAATCTTGTGTTTTTCTTCCATTACTGAGAACTAAGGAATGAAGATTATATCTATTTTTTCATATTCGTTGCCTTTTCGTAATCAAAGTTTCCTTTCTTCATTTTTTATGGAATCTATTAACCTTCCGTCGGGCTCATATAATCTGTGAGATGAAGAACGCATATTTTTTGTTCCTAAGTGCGGGTTTTACCGAGAAAAGTGTGGGAACTCTAGTAGCTTCCTCGCTCTCTATCACTCACACAAAGGTGATTTTTTCTCTAGTGCTCTTTTGATGTACGTGAGCACCACAGTTATCCAATAGATGAGTTACGCCCGATTACGTTTTTATTTTTGATTTCTCAAATTTTTCTCAATATTTCTTTTTATATACCTGCAGAAGCACGTATACCTGTGTTCAAAACCTAATTCTAAGATATCGATCGTTATTTCTAATATATTGTTCCAGAAATGTCGAATTATTATTTTAGACTTTCAACGACAACAGTTGACATTACTAAGGAACCTTACGGGGGGAAAAAACGTCAACTCCCTCCTGAATTCCTGGACATTTTGTTATTTGAAATTGCAAGAAATGCAAAATGTTATTTAAAAATCGAAAATATAGCTTTATATGACCGAATAGTTAAGTTTGATAAGCTTTGCCTTAAGCCTAAGCAAAAATTTAACCTTTTATCTCATAGATGAGTTGCGCCTGATCGTGTTAGCATTTGTATTGCGCCCGACCGAAGGTTAAAAAAGATCTAAGTAATATACCGTTATGGAGAAAGATTATACTTTAATTTTTTTATCTGCATGCTTCAATATAGATAACATGCTTGTGGAAGTGCTCATTTAATAAAACTAAAATCCGTCGCACCCTTTTAATACTGGAATACCCGACGAATTTTACACGAGGAATAAGAAAGCTGAGTTGTGGCACTGCCAAAGCGGGTGAAGTGAGTTAGGTGATTGGAACAGTTACGTTCTTCATACAAATAACAAGCCATGTCCTTTGACTCCATTGGGGGATTAATGTACGCAATAAACAGAACAGGTGTAATGCTACTGAAATAATAAGGTACTAATCAGATGTCTCCTCTTCTACTATAGTTAAGAAATAGTAGAGAAGGAGACATCTAATTAGATAGATGGTTCGAATTTCAGACGTTAGCCTTGGCGGCTAACGTGCTAATATGACTATGGCGAATTAATGTTTAAAAATGCCTTGTTAAGAGAGATATGATCGTGAAGTTATGCATAAGAGATTTAAATGAAATTAAGTACAACCTTTATTCCCAGCGAACCAGCTGGTCGTCAAAAGCAGCTTAAAATAAACGAATGGAAGTAGGAATACAAGTAAAAAAATCTTGAAAACTTTTTTTTACTTTCAGTATATGTAGTGCTTAAGAAAAATATTCTAAGCATGCAAAATTCTCTTGACGACGTTTCAGACCTTCTCCACGATCCACACACATATACTCACAAACCTTTCGAAAATCATGTCTATTTGTGCAAGAGTACATGTCAGCAAGACAAACCATGATGAAATGAAAAATGAAACAAACTAGATGCCTGAAATTTAGCTTATACATAACAACCAAAATTTAAAAAACAGTGTTAGATTTAGCATCATACTCCGTCACTGGAAACTCAAACATATTTTCAAACATATATTTGATTTTTCCCCCTTATGCCACGAAGTTACACAAATATGAGCCCTATTAACAAAAAGGTTTCCTCATGAGCGGTGTCATTTACATTGAATGAAGGTATTATTTGTATTTTGAAAATTTTTAAATATTTACTTGATAGTTGTTATTCAATCCGAAAGCAAATACTCCATACCTATTTAGTTATTGCGTATTAATCAGTTATTTCTTTTGTTTATTCAAATCATGCAGCGAAAATATTAGATAAATTGACTTTAGTTTAAGTTATGTGGTCTTTATAAAAAATATTTAAAATCCACGCAGCACTTTCAAGTAGTTCAAAAACATGGTATCTACAAACCAAAAACAGTATCTTCCTTTTCAAATGATTCTCTAACAGGACAAACGCACCATTCTTCCATCAAATGTTTGAAGCTGTAGTATCAAAACGAAGAGTAGAAATATTTTCGGAGAACCCCCACTCTTCATCTATCTCAAACATTTTGTTTGTTTGTGACTGTGCAGTTCCATCTAAGTATAGCTGGAACTCTCAAAAGTCTACCAAAAACCTCTTTGTATTGGTCTAATTTAGACCATAACAACAATAAAAATAATAATAATTCATAATTTTAGAATTCTAGTGTGAAACACATTTTTTGGGTGCAGTGAAGTTAGATTTTAGGTTATATTGTTTCTAATTTGTTTGCTTATTCTTCTCACAGTTTAACGACTAAGACTCAAATCATCAATATTAACACCACCCTCTTCATCCACTAAACCTTCTCGTGAATTTAGTGAAGAAATAAAAACTTTTATTAATAACTTCAAGTAATAAATGACACAGTCGAACGAGGGGTAAAACTAATGGAAGATTTCTGTCAATCGATAACCAAAAATGAAGAACAGACTCAAAATCTACTTCAGTCTGTTGAAGAAAGTAGAAAAAAAAGTCCTAAGTCGGTTTTGAATGAAATTTAAAGTAGTTAAAGTGACGTCATGAGATTATTTTACAGTTATTGCAATTTTTACAAATTTTTTGGACAATTAACTACTGTGAGTATATAATCTTTTTCTTAATGTTATGTATTAAACTGCCAAATAAAATTATAGATTTCAATTGATCCCTGAATTCATTTTTATATCCTTCTTTAACATTTTGGTAAATTCTTAAGCTGTTATTGTGGACATGCAGTAACTGGTTTATGTGGTAACTGGCCATGGTGTTTCCAAAAAGAAGAAAGCAGGATCAGAGTTGCTTTTCATCATTTTATGTCCCGCGATTTCTTCGGCTAGGAAGCAAGTCAATTTCCTCCTGCATCCTGCTATTTTCGCACTCATAACTATTACAGCGTCGAATCGTATTTTAATAATAAAGCCTTGCACATAAATAATAGTGCGCTTGGTTCAACGGTATTTGAACATATTTGCGAACGTTGCATGTAAATAACGATTTAAAAAAAATCGGCAGTCATGTAGTAAATCTAACTGCACTAAACCATTTATTGAATTGTTGGTTCGGCGATAAATATTGGTAGCCAATGCAGTATATATTCGTTAACTTAGCTTTAATATCCTATAGATAAACAGATGATAAACTTAATTTTAAACATTATAATCGATATTTTATCAATTAAAAATAATCGAATCTGAACAATTGTTTCGGTTATAGTGATTTTGTCAGAAATTTAACATATAACAAATAATATTTAACATTATAACGTCAAATTTTGCATTTTCCAATATTTGTTAATTATGAACAACGTTTTCATTCAATTAAGGAACGTGGTAAACAAAAGTGAAATTCATTTGCGTTAATCTGTTTCATTTGCAATCGTATCAGAAAAATCAATCCCGATTCTCTTATGTATCATAGTTATTATTCTCAGAATCGAGAGACTCGGCATCAAGGCTCTTATAAGCACTCCATAAGTCTCATATTCTTTGCCGGTCGCATTTCGTTTGTGAAACAGTGATGTGATCCGTGATTCACGTTATAACAGTAGCAAACTTCCATTACCATGAATTAGAATTTTAGTGTAATAACCTTTCATTAAAGTTCATATTCCAAAAATATTCTTGATCAAAACGACATACCTTAATAGATATTTAATAGTGCACTACTAGTGAATGATTGAAAGAACCTGCAATTAAATGGCGAAATTTGCAATAAATTGGAAGACGTTATCATAATACCAATATTATTTACTTTGACTACTTATGTAGGCATTTCTGTAAATCATTAAAATTTTAAATCATTCCCTTTATTCATCAACATTTAGGCGCTCAGCTTAATGCCGAAACGATTGTTGTTTCGTTCACATTGCAGTTTATAGCATTTAAATGAAATTTCTATATTTAAATATAGGTTAAAATTTAAGTAACCAATTTAGCTGACAAGAGACATCATTCAGTACAAAGCAGATCTAGAATCATTGAGATTCTTAAAGCAGATGTATGAGCATGAAGTGATAGATGCAACTAGAAATTCCACTGATTACAATATATTAATTGCTGTATTGCTCTTATTTAAGGCATAACATAATCTGGCTCGCTAATCTGTGTTCAGAGAGGAGAGTTAAAAATATTATTTTAAAGTAAAAATTAAAAAGTATATTAAATTAACTTACGTCATACGTCTAATACTTGAAAGCAAAATATAATATCCAGAAAATAAATTTAGCATACTAGAAAAGACACCTTGTGGACGTTAATGCTAAGAACAGAACGTTTAAAACTTCGCTTATTTTTTCGCAATTTCTACCACTGTTACATGACGAAAAGTGTTAGAAACTAATTATCATAAAATACCTTTATTTTCAATGTTCAAACTGTTTTCCGTCTACTATAATACACTTTGTTTGAATTTCACGTTGCACACTGTTTTGCATATAACGTGTCACACCAGCACAAGCGCCAGTTATATGTTGTCGAAGGTCCTGCGAACTTGGTACAGAGGTAGCAAACACCTGCTTTTTGAAGTATTCCCGCAGGAGAAAGTCCATTGGGGCCATTTTTGCCCGAAAGATAACATTTTCTGCTTTCAACTACGTTTTGCGACGTCACAGTTCCGGAAATCGAAGACAAACAAACGTGCGTTTTAAGTGTTCTATTCTTAGTATTAATGTCCATAAGATGTTCTTTGTGTACTAAATCAATGTTGCTCTACATCTTTGTAACTGTCATTTTTCCTTATATAGTTCCGTTTTCGAGATAGGAACTCCAGTTCCACAGTTTGGTGCCAGGTCGTGCTGTAAGCCCCTTTTCTATACTTAGATATGACTTTTATGACTATAGCTGCAGTCGTTCTGAAATTAAAGGGGGAGGGGGTTGTATCTGGCCCTTAGTGGAGCCCCTGTTTGTTGCAATAAATTGCAGAACATCAGAAATTCAGAAACACTTTCAGAAGGCCTTAGTTAGAAGGATTAAACCTTTGATTGCATATCCCGCGATTTCCGTGGGTTGGAAGTTCGTCTGTTTCCTGCTGCATCCTGCGATTTTCGCAAGCGAATGGCTTTACTTAGTACTTTTAAATCGTTGAATCATATTATACTAACAAATTCCTGCATGTAAATATCAATTCTCCTGGTTCAATGGCATTTTAACATATTTTAAAACGTTGCAACTAAATAGTAATTCAAAAAAATTGTGCAGTCAGAGGATTAAACACAGTGATCTATATACTAATATCATTGAATTAAAGAATACTGTATTGCAAAATATCGTGTGTATTAGAAAATGATGGAAAGTATGAACAAAAGGAAAACAATCCATATTTTATTAATTTGATAAATAATTAGGACTGAAAAATCTGAATTGATAAATGTTTTCCGAACTGTCCAAAACCTTTTCATATTAAAGTCTCTGAGTGTTTTTTAATTACACAACTCAATTTTTCCATGAATGGTTTTTTCAAAGAATTTATCCAGTCTGCTTGTCACTTTTTAGTGGCCCTTTTTCTGTAATTAGTTGGAATCTTTTCCAATGTTCCAGTAAAAATAATAAAGTAAATTATTACGAGTTCTTAGTTTGTGTATGGTGCCTGAATGTAAACGCAAAGAATTTTATAATAACAAAAAGGTTTCGAAGATTTTTATATCTTCATAACAAAATCCAAATTCTCATGTTATCTTCTAGAAATAGAAAACTAACCAAAATTTTGTTAAAATGTAAATGATTTCTTGCAAGTAATAAATCTTATTTCTACAGAATTTTTCTCATCAACGCGATACCGGAAAAACAACCCCTAACAACTCATCTCATATTTTGATAGAAGCCTTATTGAATCGATAGCTACCCAAAAGACGTTCTTTTTTTCTATAGTGGAAGCTAATTGGTTTTTCCATCTCTGATTGAGAAACGGTGTCTTGTATGGATTTCTTTTCATCAAAATCCAAGAAAATCCTCAGCAATGAAGTGGATTCCACTAATAAAAAAAGTAAATTGTTTTCTGCCCTTTGATCTTAATCATCAATTCTGTTTAGAGAGCCGTAAAATGTAATTCATACGGCGTTAACTTAATTGAGAGGAAAATCAATTCCTTCTCGTTAGATAAAAGACATTTATTTATTTTGCGTGACAGTATATGTTATTTTTTTCAAACTTCAGAAAGAGATGATTATTTTTAATGCCTTTCTTTTTCTTTTAACTGTTTTGGCTTTGTAACAAAATAAACTAGTTTAAGAATTTTTTATGCTATTGTATTAACGAAATTTAAAATAAACTATCATTCTTTTGACATCTATTAGTGGTTTTGCCTCTTCTCAGGTTCGCTGCTCTAATTTTCTTTCGAAAAAAAAGTAGCCCGTCTTGATAATACTTCTTTTAAGAACAAAATCATTGTTTTGAATAAGATTCTCTTCACGTGCATTCCGTATATAATATAATATTAAATCCAAGCTGCAACTATTTCTTTATATTATATAGCCGCCTTCGGCAACCAACTTGTTCGCCGGGAATATAATTTCAATTGAATCTCTTGTGTATAATTTGGTATTCATGGTTCCCTTAACAAAGTAATTTTAAATTCCAAATCGTGATAGACATTTAATCCATATTCTTCCAGTAGCCTTCCACCTATTCTGTTCGTTGTCTTAATGGAGTCGAGTAACTGTCTGCGTCATGTATCATACAATGGCATCATTTTCACTCTTTGAAAATATGCATTTGATTTTAAAATGGCATGGCACATTTTACTTCCAACAGCATGTTAGCTGGATGAAAATATGCTGATAAAAACATATCTCTAAACTTTAAAATATTACCTTAGCTTTCAACAATGGAAGAGAAGCACGCAAATAAATATTTGTTTAAACAATGGAAACTGTTTGAATTGCGTTGCAGCAATGAAAAAGTATTGTTGTGAACTATGCGAAAAAATATTTTTAAAATTTATTAAAATTTGAGAAAAAATTGTTCAGCAACTTAATTGATATCATTGAAAAGGTAATATTTTACGATTTCAGATGGTGTAAAAATTATTTTTATGCTGAAATATTTTCGAAAGTTATTAAGGAAAAACACCGAAATTTTGCTTAATTTTTTATTAATTAGAATTCTAATTAAAATTTCAAAAAGGGCTCCGAGACGCACATTCCCATCCTCCAAAGTATATTTGTGCCAAATTTCGTACCTGGATCCAGTGGTCTGGCCTGTAGAGCACCAACACAGACAGACAGACACACATTCTCTTTTATTATTAGTAGATATTATCTATGTAGATTTTATGAAAAGGGAAACAAACAAATAAAATTTAAGGACAGATATCGTTTCTCACATGCGTTATTCTTTCAACAGTTACAGTGAACCGAATTATAAATTATTGCTACGTATTAGTTAGTATTGGCATATATTAGTTCTCATTGATTGTTATTTTTATTCTAAATTCTATATTAGTCTAAATTTTTCTCTGAGTTTCTGCATCGTTGTGTATTTCTCTCTGCGCTCAACACATTTTTGTATGAGTGGAGACAGTGACGGATAGTAAATAATAAATTTGAATGAATTGTGAATTTTGTATTGCAAATAATATTTGTCTTCCTTCCCCTTTCCCTCTGGTTTTCAAATCAAAAACTTCTATATCAAGATTCTGATTTATTTCTTCATTTTAGATCTCCCTGAGTTCGAAGGCCACGGTGACCTAGTGGTAAGGTCTCGGCTTTGGGGCCAGAGGGTTCCAGGTTCGAAACCCGATTCCACAGAAGATCCGCCGAGCATGAGGCCTGTTACAAGATAAATCATACGTAATGGACAAACGTTCTCCCGTTGGTGTGGCATGGAAGTGTGGAGCGAGAGTGCCAGCTCAGGTGTCGTTCTCGTTATCTGACCGTGGTTCAAAATTACGAGGTGTATCCCAAAATAGCCCTCGTGTTGCTTCAAAGCGGAACGTTAATATAACTAAACTAAACCCTGAGTCCGAAAACACATTTATTAGAATCATGTCTGTCAGCGAGCATGATAACTGAAAAACGCTGGGCGGATGAAATATGGTATGTGGTCTTCACACGAAAGCTGCAAATTTCTATCAAATTTGCCCTTGGGAGATTGTCTGCCTGCATGCGCATAGGATAACTTCCGTCGGGCGCATCTAATTTATGAGATGAAGCACCCATATTTTTTTTTTGTGCCAAAGTGCGGGTTTTACCGAGAAAGATATGGGACCTCTAGTAGCTTCCTGGCTTCCTACCAGTCATACTAAGGCTTCGTGTTTTTTACTATAGTGCTCTTTTGAAAAGTGCTGTGAGGGGCACGTTAATCCGGCAGATGAGTTGCGCCTGATTACGTATGTATTTTCGATTTCCCAAATTTTTCTTCAATATTTCTTTTTATATACCTGCAGAAGTTTGTATACCTATGTTCTAGCCCTTAATTCAATGATATTGGTCGTTATTTTCAATACATTGTTTAAAAAAAGTCGAGTTAATTCAGGCTCTCATCGACAACAGTTGTCATTGCTAAGGAACCTTTCGGGAAAATAATCGTCAACTCCGTCATGAATTCCTGGACATTTTGTTAGTTCAGGGAAATATAGAAACATTATTTAAAATTGCAAATACAGCTTTGTATGACAGAATAGTTCAGTTTGATAAGCTTTTCCTTAAGCCTAATAAGCCTAAGCAAATATTTAACTTTTAATCTCACAGATGAGTTGCGCTTGATCATGTTAGCATTTGTATTGCACACGACCGAAGGCTAAAGTTTTATCACCATAATCGTGAATCTGTATCAAAATTTGGTCGACAATCCATCGACAGGTTGGCCATCTGTCAGTCTGTATATTCATTTGTAAATGAATGCGATAACTAAAAAATGTAGCGATTTATATAAATGAAATTTAGTATTAGGTCTTGTCACTAAAATTGTAGATCGGTATCAAATTTTGGTTCCAACTGGATGAAAGAAAAACGTCCGACATGCACACTCGTTTTTTCCCCTACACATGGAAGCACAACAGCTCTATATTGTGTTAGTATACGAGAAAGTCGAGACGAGAATACTCCCACCGATTTGTTGTAGAAGTTCGCCAACAAAGAGTATTTATTAGCATCAAATCTCTTCACATTAAAAAGGCAGATAAATTTTGCTATGCTTTTATAAACAGTACCTCCGATCATTATTATGACCCTTCAAAAATTAGGGAAAGATATTAAACGGCGAAATTTAATCAGATATGAGCCAAGATGCAAAAAACCCACCGAAGAAACAAAATAGTATAATTAAGAAGAAGCCTTTTAAAATTTTGTCATAACTTTCAACATATATGCCTTAATTTACCGACATTTTCTCTTAGTCTATATTGGCAACTGTGTTATTGAACTGGAATACTAAAAAGTACTTTTTATTTTCATTTTATGAAAAGAAGCCAAAAAATAATTTTGAAGCAAAAGTTTTCAAAATATCAAGAGCTATTAGATTTACAAACTGGGGATAATTTTTCATTTATGGAAATATGTTTTTCATTGTTTACTCTGCTTGCAATCACAGCAAAATCCAGATAGAATGCAGACTTCAAATTTAAAAATGGAAACTGTATATTTTCAACCTTTATACATATTCGTATATCACTGCTGGAGAGATAGCCATCTTAATTGAAAAAATTGCTGTCTTAGCTTCGATAAAATTACTTTTTATATCACACGAAAAATGTGAAAGAGATATAAAGATGGAAAATTTGTTAAAAAATAAGAAGAAAAAGTATTGAAGTATCTATTATTTTCTCTACTATAGATTTTTCTTACAATCAACATTCATTTTGTAACCGGGAGATGAGAACATCATGATAGATTTCAGTATCTGGTTCATACAAAAGGTTTCGTTAAAAGCAATAATGGAACAAACAAATTCTGTGGGCACAAGATTTCTGAGAAGGTATAGAATTCCTTCCCCAAATGCAGTTTATTATTATAAGTATATATCATAAAATGATATACGCTGGCAAGAAAAAAAGATCTGTCAAACTTGTGTATTTAACCTCGGTCTTGCGCAATGAAAATACTAACACGATCGGGCGCAACTCATCTGTGAGATTAAAAATTAAATTTTTGCTCAGGCTTAAGGAAAAGTTTATCAAACTAAACTATTCGGTCATAAAAAGTTATATTTGTGTTTTTAAATAACTTTTTTGTATTTCCTTGCAATTTTAACAAACAAAATGTCAAGGAATTCAGGAAGGAGTTGACGTTTGTTTCCCCATAAGGTTCCTTAGCAATGACAACTGCCGTCGTCGAGAGCCTGAAGTAATTCGACATTTTTGAAACAATATATTGGAAATAACGATCAATATCATTGAATTAGGGGCTGTAATACATGTATACGAAGCTTTGCAGATATATAAATAGAAATATTGAGAAAAATTTGGGAAATAAAAATGAAAACGTTATCGGACGCAACTCATGCAGTAGATAAACGTGCTCCTCACTAAGGTTACTTGAGAATAGTAAGGTTAGGCTCACAGAGAGTGGATTAATTGATGACGTCGCATTGGGAGCATTCTTCTTCGTCTCAATGTCACGCAACTGAAGAAATAAATTTTTGGCATCTCTCTTAGCTACAGAAACAGTTTTTCTAAGCTTGACTTTTAAGGAGAAAGTAAAATTAAAGAGTCACAGATTACTAAGGAATCAAGATTTGGAAAGTTTAATCGAAAATTTTAATAGAACACAGTGATCTTTATCATATGGTTTCTATGCAAGATACGGAGATACTATGGAGATAATTGTGTCTATAGCTACTAAACTTTAATACAGTTAAATGAAAATAACTCTAGTTTAGTCAGTGGATGATGTTTAAGAAAATAATTTTACTTGTGATTTTATAATACACATTCGTTTCAATATTGGTTTTTCAATTACTTCATCTAACTAAAAACAAAATCAAATATCTTAGAGAAATTTCTAAAAAATAAATTATAATTTTAAATAAATGATAACAAAAATAACTTAATTTTTACACAATTGCTTTCGTCGCACAAATCGCAATTGAATTATACACATATATATATTGCATCCTTCATATATATATATATATATATATCACAGAATAATAAATATAATATAAAATATCTAGAACAACATAATAATCAATATTTGCTATATTAATGATAAATGATTGCCTAATTGCTTATTATATGTTTTAAACAGAATACATGATAGCAAAACTTATATTAAATACCTTTGATTAGAATAATTCCGCTTCGATGCCAATCACTTAAGTAGTTTCCAAAGCTCGTTCTTGTACAATACGGGAAATCAGTCGAAAGCTCTTTTTAGAACATTATGTTCCAGTCTAGTTTAGAGTGTTCCTCTCTAACTGATTAAGTTTTTAATTCATCATTTCATTTGATGACAAAAATAATGTAGAGCGAGCTTTTGGTTTCAGAACTATTATTAATATATTTAGGAAAACTAAGCATTTAAATTTTAAATCACTATGATAATCGCTCTCGATGGATTGCTGAAAGAAAATTCGAGAATTTTCATCATTAACGATATCTTTTCTTTTGCCTCTACAAATCCAAATTTTCCGAATATCACGATCTTTCGGAAATGAGTGGAAAGAAATGTTTTTGCCTTTCGAATTTCTCGAACGCATCGAACATTAGCTTTCAAATCTTTCCGTAAAATTATAACATTTGGCTCGCAAAACAGTCGTTCTTCAAACTTTAGTTTACAAACCAGAGTAAAACTGAAAAACTCTTTTGAAATCAAGCACTGAATAAAACGAGAAATATTCATTATAAAACTAAATTTCCCGCCTTTTAATTTGGAATGTGAGGAGAAAAAACAAACCAAGAAAACCTCGGCTCCAGACTAGACATAAATAATCCCAAAAGATGAAATTATTTTTTTTTCATTCATCGAAAAATCGTATTAGATGACAAAGAAAGCGAATAGTATCTGCAGAAAGCGAATTGACCATTTGAAATTGCTGTAAAGTAAACAAAAAGAGAAGAACCAGGAATCATTTTCTCTAAAAATAAAAATTCATTACGAGGAATTTATAAGCAACTAGCTGAACCCTGCAGTGCTTTGCTATTGCTAGATTTGAGAATATATATATATATAGATTAAACGAATTCTGATGTATATGTATCGATTTACTTGATCACTTGAATTTCTAATGAAATATATTTGCAAAAATTTGTGGTCAGCATCCGTAAATGGTAACAAAGAGCCTGCTGTATTATATATTTATCCTTGAATATTGAATGTTGGAATATAATTCTCAGTTATTATATTCGTTGCACCAAACCAAGTCATTTGAAAGCATGTGTTAAAATTTCGTATGTTATTCAAAAAATACTTCGATTTGTTGTAGTACCAGCGACTAATGAGAACACTGGCTCAAGTGGTGCCTTCATTCCTAATGATAAAAATGTGTACCAAATTTTATCTAGCTAGCTATTTAGGTTATACAGACAGACCTCCATAAGACATACAGACAGACCTCCCGTGGACAGATTTTGTCCAAAATTTGATAGAAACCTACAAATTATTTGTAAAGACCACATACCAAATTTCATCCCTGCATCTTTAATAGTTTTTGAGTTATCATGCTAACAGACATACAGACAGACATAATTCGAAAATTGTGTTTTTCGGACTCAGGGAGGCCTAAAACATGGAGATTCGTCAAAATCTCGAGTTCAATTTTTTTCATATTACAATACTTTCTCTTTACTAATACTTTTTCATCGTATACGAGAAAGTAAAAAATTGATTTCAGACTTATAATAGATGGCCGAGTTTCCAGAACGTGATAAAAATTACAAAAATGTACTGCTCTTAGTTTCGATGTTATTTAAATAGTTGACACCCAAATCCAATATGCTGCGTCGTTCTAAATATTGTTTCTGAAAGCTTATTTTCTATCCCTTAGATTTGACATTTAAACGTTCATTAAATTGCTGGAGATAGGTATTTCAAACAATACTGAAATTACAAACATAAATGATTTTTCTTCCTTTAAAACAAATATCTGTAATGTGATGTCCTCTTTCCATTCCTCTATTTTTCTCCTTTTTTTAGAAAAAAAAGAAAAGAAACAGAATATTTTCCGTGGAAGTTTTCGTATAAGAATTCTATCATGAAACGAAACAAATAGAAACAGAGAAAGTGGTTCTTACATGCTGTACAGAGACAAACATAGTTACCGCTAGAAGCATTCTGACTAATATATTCTGAAGAAAGTGACAGAAACCTTTCTTATTCTGAAACTACTTCGTTTGACAGCTCATTGTGGGCAATTTGAAAAGTGTTATATCAATAGTTTATTTTCAAAAAATCGTAAAATTATTTATTAAAAATCTTTCTAAAAGTCATAAGCAAAAATACAGGAAAAAAAGGCCAATATGGCAACCATGACTCTGGTCCTGAGGTCGACGCGACGCCGTAAAACAATCCTGTTTACAAAAAACAAACCTTCGCCTGCGTTAGGAAGAAGTTGTGCCAATCGTTTTCTCAACCATCGCCAACGGTAGCCAAACAGTAAAATATTATTAGGCCTCCTAACTTTCTTTCTAATGGTCAGATCGACGATTTCAATAGCTTTAAACCTTCCTCGGACAACGCGGATCATTTTGAAAAAAATCGCGCGTAAATCGGTCCAGTAGTTTTTTTAGTCTATAGCGGACAAACATACGAACATTGCCTTTTATATATATAGATAAAAACAGTCTTGTGATGTAAAACGATGAAGATACAATATCGAACCATCAATCGGTTATTTTCATCGTTTCTTACAGATGGAATAATATTATTTCTTTAATTCGAAACTGCGTGGGAAAGCAGAAAGTTTCGGAATCTGTCCCAATATGACGTAATGCACGGAAAGACCTTATGCGCATCGCGATTGTGGACCCTCCCTTCTCCTGATGTATATCAAAAGAGCACTATAGAAAAATCACAACACCCTAGTGTGAATTGTAGGGAGCCAGGAAGCTACTAGAGGCCCTATCCTTTTCTCGGTAAAACTCGTACTTAGGAACAAAAATATATAGATGCTTAATCTCACAGATTAGATGCGCCCGACGGAAGGATAAATGTCATTACCGTTTCCTTCGATTACATGATTTTTTAACATATTCTTAGAAATCAAGGAATAAAAAAGTGATCTAAAAATTCTAGTTCTATATATGAATGAATTTGAATAAAATTGCTTCCTAAGATTTTATCTTAAATTTAATAAATGAATGCTAAACCAGGCATCAAAACATATATTTGAACTATTTGTAATCCTGTATCTTCACTTAACGAAAATATACTTTTTTTTATCAACATCATGGAATTTTCGTATTTATTTACTAGAGAATTCAGCGAAACAATGTTTCAGAAAAGAAATATTTATGTTAATTTTTCAACTGCCCCATTTTTAATTATTAAAGTCATTTGTAGTTTGTTTCACCTAATCTTTCGGAAATTTATTTTCATGATAAAAAATTATGTTCAATATTCTCAATGACAGTAATTCATAGTCCTCATTATAATTTTGTCACATTTAAAGCAATGGAATTTGGCAAAAACGATCAGTATTTTTGTTAAGAAAAACGGAGAAGTTTTCTGAGAAAACTAACATGTAAAAATTATTTTTTTAGCTTGATTAATTAGATTTCAGAATAATAAAAATCTTTCTTTCTGTTTTGCAACTCTGCGAGGGACATGATACTTGAATCTCAGATTAGACTTTCTCAGAAATGAAGAGTTAATTTAAATTTTTAGAACTCTGCTTTTAAAATAATTGAATTGAGAGGACAGCATTCTAAGAAATCGATTTAAAAAAAAACGCTACGTAATTTGTCCCAAATGTCGAATTGCATCCGGATTAATGAATTATTCTTAAGACTTTTCCATTTGTTTATCCTTAAGGATTCTTAGAAACTCTCTTTAGAACATCTTATTTCTCGGAAAAGAAGACTCCAGATTTTTGGCTATTAGACTAATTACTTTTTATATGGAATAATTTTGTTTAATTCATATTTTTAGATCGAAATTTTCTATCATTCGAAAGGTAATTAAATGCACATGTTTTTAATAAATTTATTTCACTATTATTTTCTTAAATTACCGAAATGCATTCACTAAATTAACACTAATTGTGTGGACATTTTTATTTTACAATGAAAATGCAAATGAGAGATGGTCATTTTGCAGGTCGTGGTACGTTTAGTGTTAAAAATCTCAATTTTATCAAATGTTTCACAGGTTTTTAATGAATTCTTAGAGATGAAGCATGGAAGAAGAATATTTAGCTCGAAAATATGAATTTTAATGATAAAAAAATCCCGAGAGCTAGTATGCTCTTTTGCGTAAACATTGCGATTCAAACCCGTAATATGTAAATATAACGAAGTATTTTAATCGTGTTATTTATATTAATAAAAGACGCAGATGTTACAGAAGATTTTGAAATTCCACGTTTCTCGAACAAAAGATCTTTTAGAGCCTTGATAAAGATATTACGTAGAATCCTTAACATTCTAGAAGATGCCTGCTGTATCTTGGACTCCACCAGCAGCTACAGAGTTCTAAGTGAAAGGTCTCTACTGATTCAAAAAAGGGGCTCATACACTGTTGTCTTCATTTGTCCAGAAGAAATCAAGGAATTGTAGGTCCACTGATCATACATACCGATCAATCGGACAACTATGTTCGCTCCAATTCTGTCCAAATTCAACGTCCAGGTGTTATCCGACTTCATTCGTGAAATGAGTGGGTGCTTTATCTTGATGGAAATACACTGAGCAGCGCAATGTTTCTTAATTTTCTAAGAAAAGTATCGGCAGGACTTGCTGCAGGAAAATCAAGTGTTCCTTACCGACAAGATGAGGAGGCTTGAGATAAGGTTTTTATAGGTTGTCTCTAACACTGACGGCCTAAACATTTACTTCGAACTAATTTTTGAGCTGTGCAAAAGTTTAAAAAAAGATGAAGAAGAGAGATACACGAAAGATAAGATCGAGAACAAATGGATTACTTTCATAGGTTCTTTATCAGCACAGTAACTATCGGAATTATAAAAGTTTGTCTAAAAAACAGATAAGGCAGAAAAGAACGAAAACAAATGGATTGCTTTCATATGTAGCCTCTTCGCACAGAAGCAAGTAGTCTTCCAAAATATGTTTGTTCGAGGATTAAAATTCACAATTTGCATCTTTTGTTGTCCAAAATCATTTCATAATTAAATGTAATGATTTCGGACATTGAATTAAAATTTGAGGAGCAGCATTAGATGGATTTCCAATCTAAATCTATTAAAAGAAAATCGTTTCCAAGCATATATGAGAAAAAGAACATTCTTCATCACATAACATTTTCGTGTAACTTGGAAATTTTATTTTTTATAGTCCACTTTTATAAAAATGCTCAAAGATAATGTTTAATTTAGTTATATTAAAGTCCCTTTTTGAAGCAATACGAGAGGTGTTTTGTGAAGAAACTCGTTATTTTGAATCATGGATAGATGGCGAGAACGACATCCCTAGAGTCCCCTCCAAACTTTCACCCCCCTCTAGTGGGAAAAAGAAAGAGAAACGGTTTGCCGAGGGCCATTCTATGATCCTCTTACTGAATGGATGCCCATAAATTTCAATATATAAGAGACGAGATGAATACCTCTATTACTTATTTATATCACTATGATTAATTTGTTTGCATCTGAGTTATAAATAATAATTGGATGCAATAGATCGAGCACCTCTGAAAATATATTTACTGAATTTTTTCTTTTAACAGAGCATAAACCTACGGACGAGTTTTCTGTTTTGTTTATTTGGGGTAATGTAGAACCTTCGGTATACCGACCGACTTCTAGTGGGATGCTTCGTCAGTGGGAATCTTCAAAATTTCAACACTCTGTTTGAAGATGCTAATTAACTCTTTAATACCGAGGCAACTTTTTCTTCTAGCTCCTTTAAAACTGGGAGTTTTGGGGAGGAAGCGACATAAATTGGACACTTCCAACCTGGGTGGTCATTTACCCCACCACCCCACTCCCTGGTATAAACTTCGCTTAAGACCCACAGAAATGGGCTGTGGTTGGCAAGGATAATTGGATCCCCCCTACCGCGCTTATGTCCTAAGCTATCTCAGAACCTCACCTCCCCTCAAACAGACCGGCCTTCGTCGCTGTCAAGGGGGAATTTTTAGACCGCCCGGGATCGCCTCACTGGGTGTGAGAGGGTTAATGCTTAAAGGAGAGTTTTCGAATGTTGTGGCTTATATATACTTCGAAAATATGAAATTTGATGTCTGTATTGTTGAATCTCTCAATGTTTATTTAAAATAAGAGATTCGTTTCGTGGAAAAGCTGCCATAATTATTCGATATCACTCTTTTTTTTGTGACTTCTAAGGCTTGTTTGGATGTTAAAGTTTTAATTAAACGATTTAGCTAATTACAATCGTTCCATTTGGAATTTAGCCGTTTTAACAGCCGTTTTTAAAAATAATTAAATGAACTCAAAGGACACAGAATTCAACGCATTGTGTGCTAAAGAAAGAACTGGTTCGGAGGGTTACCAGAAAATTGTCTGTGAATCCAACCTACTCAAAATAGAAAACTAGTCCACACAGTTGTCGGCTTTAATGGAATACACGAGATCAACGGGAGCAGAAACGATAGCTTTGGTTTAAAGAAACTTATGAGTGTTGATAGGAAGCTCCAATTGCTTCAGATCATAAAGAGAAACAAAAAGATTTTGCAAAATGCCATCATGTAAGAGACACATACTTTTGTTCAAATCAGCTTTGAAGTCGTTAAATTCATTGATTTTAATGCGAATGAAAACTCTTTTGTTACTCATTGATTTTATTTTAAATTTTGAATAATAACCATCATATCCAAATTTTTTGTTTTCCATTTATTTTCTCAGATGCATTTAAAATCAGTAAATTTAATAGAAAAAGATTTTAAAAACACATTTTAAATAGTGAACTAAAAAGCAGATTTATTATTTTTTATTTTAGATGTTTTCTAATTTTTGTCTTTAATTTGTAATTAATTATTATAAATATCACGGAATCATGTAACCATTTTTTTTCAAATTCATTACCAGGTGTTGTCACAAGTACGGAATCAATATTAATTAAATTAATCGATTAATCCATAAATAAGTTCCAAAATATTAAAATAATGTATTGACATAGAGAACAAACAAGTTTTCAAAATTCTAAACAGCACACCAAGAAGGAAATAAGAATTCTATTACAAAATTCGATGTTTACAAGAATGAAATAAGGCAAGTAAATAAAAGACTGTATTAACGCAATATTTATTATTCGCTCATATTGTCCATTCCGAACATTATTTTTTTGAAACATCATATATTTTACTAAATATGTTGCTTTTATTATTATCATTATTAGATATTTTTTATTCTGTCTTGGAAATAAACACGAAATACTATTCAAAAAATATTTCTCGTTATTTTTATCCATTTTTAAACATATAATATCTGAAATTCAGATATGTTTCGCCATTTCGGTTATCTAAGAGCTCCAGAAGGACAATATATAACATTTATTCCCTATTCGTGTCAGTATTTGTTATTTACTGCAACAGGGTTTCTTAATGCTTTTAAATTAGGAGAAATTTATGAACTTGCGTTTACAAAATATCACACAAGGGTTGCTATGCTTTATAATGAAATAGAATTATGCATAAAAATATGTATCTCAGTTGATAAAATCCCAGACATAGAACGATAACTAAACTCATTTCCTTTCATCTACAAAAACGTCAGTTGGTAATGGTACTTATCATTTTCAATTTCATCTAATTTTATGGGGAGAAAGGAATAATTTTAACTAGATTACACTTTTATAAAATGGTATTTTGTTACTTGAACTAATTTATGCCATAATTAAAATGAATATATCCATATAAATTTGTTTTTAAATCAAATTTTTTTCTTAATCTTCTTTTTTTGTTAAAACAGTAATTGCAAAAGTACTCATTTAAAAAATCGCACTTCGAATGATATATTCATTCGTAACTTTGTGTTTCAATTAATCATTCAAGTATTCATTAATTTGTCTGAGTCAAGTTATTTTTCGCAATTAAAAGAAAAATAAACATAACAGTTGGTTTTAAAAATGTAAATAATATCACATACCTGTCGATATGCCAAGTTGAAATTGCCGAATGCATTAATGAATAATAACCATAATTAAACTACCCCTTTATAAAGTTGTTTACAGATGAAACTATTGTTCAGAAAGTTGTGAAATTTTGTGGAGGACATAATGAACCTATGCAAATTTGTTTGCGCAAAAAAATTAATTCAAAATTTTGCCTCCAGAGGGCGTTTTACTCGGAAATACCTTATTTTTTCGCTTGTATTTCTTCGATGAATTAAGTGCTAGAGGTCCAGTATCATGCTCGATCACCGGGCAGAGATATGCATCGTTGTTACAGAATAAAATTGATTCGAAGTTACAAGCACGTCAGTGCCTTGCACGCACAATTTTTATTAAAGATTTAGCTCCTCCACACATTACCCTTTGTGTTAAGAACGACCTCAAAAACCACTGCACAGAAGAACATGTCATCAGCCGGCTCTTTGTAATTTGTGGCCTCCCTGATCCCCATATCTCAATCCATGTGACTTTTGGCTTTGGGGGACTTGGGGGACTTTGACACATCTGATAAGTCGTGATAATCCAAGAACTTTTGATCTTAAAGACATCTTTTCGCGTCATGTTCGTAGCATTTCCCAAAGCACATTACAGTCAACTGTGGAACATGTTGTCTTACGATTCCAGATGGTAGCTGAAAATGATAGATGCCATGTGGAACATGTTTTGTTGTAATAAAATTTGTAAATTATCGTAAATGTATGTTAAATGTGCAATTAATTAAAAAGCTCCATCTAGCGGCAAAATTTTGAGCTAATTGTTTTTGCTCAAACAAATTCCCATCCCTTCATTATGTCCTCCACAAAATTTCAGAACTTTCAGACCAATAATTTCGTCTGTAGACAACATTAAAATAGGATCATTTAATAATGGACACCCTGTATATGTATATAATATTTTGTTGACAATAAAAAACTTGTTTTTAATTTTAAAAATTTCATACATTAACAATTGTTTAAAAGCATATATTGAATTTGTTTAAGGCACTTTATGCGATTTTACAGTAAAAAATCGTGACAGCTTGGAAATAAATTATGAAAGAGGAAAAAAATTTGTTTTTGGGTCATTTTATAGTCCCAGTCAAATTTATTATTTTACTAGCAGTTACCCGCGACTTCGTGCGCGAAGAATTTGAATTATTCTTTTTTTTAATTCGCGAATGTAAATGATTTGTTGCAATTTGAAAGGGGAAAATAAAAGTTCTGAAGGTTGATAATACTTAATTGGACGGCTGACAGGAGTGTACTGTACATGTATGCTGATATAGTTATGTAAATTGTTTATCTATGCTAATATACTTTTGTATACCACGTTATTTGCACGGCTGTAGAGGTTGTGTGGGCTGAACACACGTGAACACACGTGAACACGCCACATATAGTTGTCCATGCGAAAAATATGGTTTTCCAAATATACGCCTGCCACTTCCAATGTCTGGCCCTGAGCCTGGCAAATGATATTTTTAAATGGATTTGTTACCTTTTGAACTGAGATGATAAATCCTTCGGTATTATCGGAAGGCGTGGAATTAAAACACTCTCTCTTCTACCTACACTCTGTCCCAAAAGTTTATAGAATCTTGTATTTTGCCTATATTTTTTCTTGTATTTCATATATTTCGATGTAACTTACTGTATAGCTATGTTATGTCTATTAAATTGAAAAAATAGCAGTTCTACCCCGTATATTTGATGCCAATTTTTAAATCGTAGAATAAACTGAAATAACCTGTCCCAAAAGTTTATAGACAAATGCAATTTTATGCAAATATGGTATCGGTAATCATGACGTCGATTCGGAGCCTAATAAATACGTTGTAAGAAAAGGAAAGCGTTCGTTTGTTCTGCGTTTCAAGATGCCTAAAGCGTAGCAGCTCTTTAATGAAGAAGTGAGTAAAATTCTGCATTTGAAATTGCTCTGTAAGACAATTAAGGATATAATGAAACTTTTAAATCGTTCTAAAAGCATAATTTATCGTGTATTAACTCGTAAGACGACATATGAGCCAAAACCTCGTTCGGGAAGACCACGTGTGACGGATATTCGCAATGATAGACGGATACAAAGAATGGCTTTCAAGTCAGAAAATGTTGGTTCGAGAAATTACTGGGGCTACCCGGTTGCAAATCTCCAAGAACACTGTTCATAGATGAATTATAAAATCTGGTTAAATGATCCGCGCAAAAATGGCTCTCCGATTACCACTCTCAAAGTTTCACATTAGTAAGAGATTACAATGGGCTCGTAATCATATGTCGTATGGTGATAAATGGATGGCTGTCCTTTTCAGCGATGAAAAAAATGGAACCTCGATGGACCTGACGGGAATATAAAATATTGGCATGATTTACGAAAAGAGCCCATTAGTCTTTTCAGTAGGCAAAGTGGTGGTGGATCTGTGATGTTGTGGGCGGCTTTCAGTTTCAGCGGTCAAGTGGGTTTGACCTTTTTCGATGACCGACAGAATTCTCCTAAATACATAGAAACACTAGAAAATCATCTTATGCCATTTGCAGAAAACATAGGGGGACAAAATTGGCAATATCAGCAAGATGATGCTCCCATCCATTACTCCAATGCTACGAAAAATTATTTAAACTCGAAAAATGTTACTGTTCTTGAGTTCCACCGATGAGCCCTGATCTAAACCCAATTGAAAATGTGTAGAGTATTATGTCTCCGAAGGTATATGAGAATGGAAGGCAATTTTATTCAATGAATGCCTTGAATACAGCCATTGAAAGCGTATGGCACAACTTGGAACCAGAAATATTACAAACCTTAATTATGACGACGGAAAAACGTGTATACAATGTCATACTGAAAAATAGAAAGACTTTAAACTATTAAGAACATTGTATTGAGCACCTTTTGTTGAAATGTCATATATTCTATAAACTTTTGGGACACCTAATATTTCCATTTTGCTATATAATTGAAATAAAAATTGTTATTTTTTCTAAATATTTCGTTGAATACAAGTTGCATATGGTTTGAATAAACATATTTGTAATTGGTGTTTGTATGCCTTTCCGTTTAGTTAAAACATATATTTTACTAGATTCTATAAACTTTTGGGACAGAGTGTATATCAGTCATAACAGTAGCTTTCATGACGATTGGACCTAGGTGTGTAATTTGTAACCGTGTGCCATTGCGCAGTCTCGGTATATCGAGGTTACGTATTAGTAGTACTGGCACACCGGCATTCAATCTCGACTTGTCGGAAGGTGCCCCTGACAATTCTAAAATGCTGAAGAGTTCTACAAAATATGATGTTCCTTGTTAATGCCCATTACCGTACCTCCAGATGGATATTCTGTAATATCTCACTGTGAAAATTAAACAAAACGTCGAGAGAATAATTCACTAATGTCATTGGATCGCTGTGTAACTGTATTAAAAGCTGTAAATGCTACGACAACAGGAAACCGGAAGTGTAAAGTCTCCTTTGTTGTTTATGGTCAAAGAAAGTAATATTTTCTTATATTAACTTCAACACTGGCAAAAGCCAGCCCGCGGAGCAGTAATTTGGCTTGAATCTATTGCTAAGAATAAAGTATTGTTAGAAATTACGTTACAAAAATATTTTTAAACCTTAATAACAATCAGAGAAAACATTTCATCGCAATGGAATTAATAGCATTAAAAAGATCCTTTTCTGGTCTTTAAAATGGCATAAAAATAAATGCTGTCTAATAAATATTTCAGAAGTTATTAGCAGAAAACGTCTAATCATTAGGTTTAAAAGCAGCTAATTTTCGTTATTTAATTAAATGTCTTAAGAACTAATTAACTGTGAAAGTTGAAAATAGCACCTTTTCAGGAGGAGTTCTTGTGACCGACCGACAGTCAAATACATGTAATTTCTGCCTTTTTTTATAGACATTTATATAAATAAGCAAAATTTTCAGAAATAAAAATTAGTTCAAAGTCTAACCGTTGTCTAGCAACGGAGTAGCTATAAATTTGCGTTATTTCCAAATCGTCTGCACGTAATTAAAGTTATTAAACTTTAAAAATTTAATAATAATTGAAGGAAAAATGTCAGAGAAAATAAAGTGATATCATTGAAAAGGTAAAATTTTGATAAAATTGTTATCGGACAATTTGTTCCGAAGTTACAGCGGACAAAAGGATTACGTGATAGTTGATTTTAAAAATAATTTATTCCACATGTTTTCGCATTCCTGAAGGATCACGTGACAGTTGATTGAAAAATAAAATAATCTTCATCGCGAATCGCAGAGTCAGTTGGCTTTTTTGTTAATTATTTAATTGTTATCTGTAGTCAAAGATAATTAATTTAACGTTATTTTACATACCCTATGTCCGTTCCTGGGTTTCAAGCTACAACTCTGCCAATTTTCATCCAAATCGGTTTGGTAGTTTTGCCATGGAAGCGTAACAAACAGACAGACACACTTTCACATTTATTATATTATTAAGGATAAATTTGCTACAGATCTTATGGCATAGAACTTATTGAAAATGGTAGAATAATGCATTATTTAAGTTACCAATTAATTTCCATGAATTGCAGTGGATGAAAAAGATGCGTATGTTAGATTTATTATGTTAGATTTCCCTGGCTATTATTTACATGATAATGCACAGAAATCTTTTATTAGAAACACTGGAGCGTTGAAAAGAAGAAGTGTCACCAAGAACCTGCTACTTCATGAGGCTCGTTTTTCAAAAATTGCATCTCTGTAACAATCAGAATAGTGATTGACAACATGGAGTTAAATCTGGCTTGAGAAAAATTCATATTATCATGCAATAGCATGAATTTCAGCCTACATGCACTTTGGTAATGAAATAATATACTGTCCTTATAATTTGCAGAATAATTAGTTATACAAGATTCTTGCCAAGTGCTGTAGTGGATGATAAAATTATGAAAGATTTTCCTAGCTATTTACATGATAAGCTAGAAAATATTTCAGTAGAAACAGTGGAGCATTGAGTAGAAAAGTAGCATGAGGAGCATGCTACTCCATATGCTGATTTTAAATGAATTCCGTCTTTCCCTACATATTTAAATGATAATCCAGAAAATCGTTCTTTAAAAATAGTGGAGTATTTAACAGAAGAAGCATCAGCAGCGTGCTATTTACTCCTTATTCATCATACTAGAGTCTACAAGAATGTGTTTACATTCTAGATACAATGACCTAGAGGCAGAGATGAGTTATGATGCCATTGAAATCCACCGTAAATTTCGCCTTTTGCATGTTGAATCTGACATCTGGACTCAAATAGTTTTATGTGGGTGGGAAATAGAAGCTTGAAAAATGTGATGAGGGTTCAGGTATCGTTCTCATCATGTGTCATAAAAAAATTGCCAGCTCTGTTCCAAAATTGCTCTCATGGAGCTTCATATAAATAAACCTTAGTCTAACTGAGGTGAGTTCAAGATTCTACGAACTATTGTATGAGAAGCTGAGAAATTACAATAAGTGCTCCAGACTTCAGGATATAGTATCAAAAATCTAAAAAGGAAAGACGTTGGAGACAGCTGTCTAAGTTTTCAATAATATGACAGCAGACATAAACTTTAACTATCACTGCCCTGAAGAAATATAACATATTTTTTTCAGATAAGTATGTTTGTAAAATTATACTTGTTTCCACTATTTCATTTAATATCTTCGTGATAGTGTAATACAGATTAAACAATCCATAAATAGGCACTTAAACAAAACGTCTGTGCTACTAGATATTTAAAAAATTTCAAAACAAGTTTCCATGTCGCTTATACGACAATTAATCATTTATAAATTCAAAAATCATTCTAATTAGTAGAATAATTTTATTTGGCAAAATTCAAATGTCTTTCTCAGTAATTATGCATTTAATGCCTATTCCTCACAACTTATCTTATTGTTGTGCATTACAGCAAAAAAATTATATTCAATTATAATGCAGCCATAGTAAATATATGAACCTATTTTGATTTTGAACTTTCAACAATATCCTTACGAAGATAATACAAACGCTAGATTAATTAATATACATAGATTGGACAGCGGATAGTTTACTATGGTTTAGTACATATGGACATCAGATTGTTTTTACTTAGTTTAAAAGCAATCTAACACTATACGAGTGGATTTAATCATTATTTCTCAGTTTACACTTACCCCTTAGTATTAAATCCCATTATTTTCATTCAGTTTTCTATTCAGCATTCAAATTACTTTTAAATCCCCGGAGGGAAAAATATCATTAGAGATACTCTTTCAAGAGCTTCTTTAAAGTTATTCGAACTAACAGTACAGTTAATTAACTATCAGCTTCTGCAAACAGTTAACCACAAGTACAATATAGTGAATGCAAAGTTAAGAAAAGGGTCTTGATCCCAACTTCATTAACTGAAGCATTTTATATGCAAATAGACATAAAATGCAACAACTATTCTTTATACAAATCTAAAAATGGAACATTTTGAAAGCCTTTTCATTCAAACACTCTAAAAGCATTTTGTATGGCCTGTTTATTTCCATAATCCGTGTGATTTCAAATGTGTTCTTATTGTTGTTACACTAAACCCTTTCTTTATTTACTGCGATATATTTTGGAGGAAATCAGAAATTTGTGCTTTGAACGACTTTCAGATTTGTTAAAGCAGCTGTTACAAAGCTCTCAAAGTGTTAGAATTCTTAAAAAAAGTTTGCTAACTATTCTATAAAAAGGTATATTTTACAAAATTTCCGTTCAAAAGTTTCAAACATTCATACTCTTATTGCTGTTACAGAAGCAAAACATGTAGCATGTAAATCTCTCCCATTTACTTTGTAATGAATAATACATGGCTCCATTTTACTTTTCTCTTGATTTGAAAGATGGAATGCAGAATGCCGATTGATTTGCTTTCTTTTTGTCCCTATTAATAAATAAGAAAACGATCTAAATGGCCTCCGAAACAATTCATAAAATAACTTGTGGTTATTCTTAAGCAATAAACGGAAGCAATCTGAATACTTGAAACTTATTGATAGTTTTTCTTTGTATAGTAAAAAATAATTAACGCCGTCTAAATTGTTTTTTTCCAGACATATGAATTTATGATTGAAAAAAAACTTGTTAAAAATAATGCCACTGAAGAATTTTTATACTATTGGTATTTATTAATCTTTGTTGCCTTCTAAGTAAATACTCTATATATATAACGTTAAGGTAGGTGGCGGGAAAAAAGGGTTAATTTCTCTTTTGTCGATAGAACGATCGGTTTCTCTACAGAACAAAACCAATAGCCATGTTGGGCATAACTTCATAGGAATGGCCTGTTACTATATTCGTTGTGGTGTAAAACAACTTTCCTCTCAAAGAATGAGATAAGACTTAGAGTTAACAATATTTCTTATATATTAACAATATTTCTTATATAATATATTTCTTCTCTTAATATAACCAAACTTTGGACGAAATGATTCAAAAGAGATCACTTAGAAATGTAGCAGATGGGCTTATACGAACCAGAGAACGTTTGGGCCACGTCAAAATAGTTTAAGTCAGCAACTTGGGTTTTTCTAAAAACTAAAAGTTTCATTCAAAAATTTGCAAATGATTTTTATCAAACCCTCCCCTGAATCTAAAATTCAGCTATCTTTAAAATTCCAAACTACGCTATAAACGGCAGTTGAAATCACAGAAACCACTGTTTGAGCTTATGCGAGCCAGAGAACGTTCAAGGCAACGTCAAAATAGTTTAAGTCAGCGACTTAGGTTTTCCTAAAAAATAAAAGTTTCATTCAAAAACTTGCAAATAAATTTTATCAAACTCTCCCCTGAATCTAAAATTCAGCAATCTTTAAGATTCCAAACTACGATAAAATGGCAGCTGAAACCACAAAAGTCACTGTTTCACTTACAATCTGTGCGTTCCGATAGTATAGTTGTCAAGGCATCTCGGTCCTAACCCAACGATGAGAGTTCTATCCTTGAATAACAAAATTTTTCCCCGAGTGCTTTTACTCGCTATCGTTATTTTCTTCTGCTTTCCATAATTATCTCATCATTTTAGTATCACCTTAATAGATTTATTTTTAATCCTTGAAAATTAGAAATTTTCAAAAAAAATTCTTTGCACATTTTTCATTCTAATATTATCTATATAAATAATTCTCTTGCTCGGCTCCCCCCAAAAATGTGTTATTTAGCTGTACGGTTTGCAAACACTCGATCACATAGTTTGAATTCCCAAACGTAAACAGACTTCTTTCATTTAGTTTTAGCCTATCTTTTGATGTGTTAAACATGAATCTCAGCCGTACTTTAAATATTATAGAAAAAAAATCAACGTGCAAATGAATCAATTGAAGGGCGTTCAGTGAGAAGGAGGGATAATTTGTTTCAAGATGGTCAGTATGCTTGCATTTATGTGGACGATCAGAGCGTTCATATGGAATTGTAAGATGTAAAATTTCATTGAATAATTATTGAATTAACTGTCCTTAATATTTTTTAACGAACCAGAGCACTAAAAAAATAACTACTCATAACTTTGGAGCGAAGTCTCCATGGCTCTCGGTAAGAATGCAGGTGTCCAAGTTCTGAGTTCTGTCCAGTATATTCCTAAGCATTATTTTTTCTCCGTCCTCTTTGATTCATGGCTAATATTTTGGATAATTTAAGTTCTAGATAATATTTTCTTAAAACTTATGGGAAAATCAATTTTTTTAGTTGATTTTATTTCTCTTTCCAAACATGGTACACCGGTTATGGCAAACATGGTACATGGTACCATGGTTCCGATAAATTTAAAATAACTCTAATTCCATCTCTCAAATTTACAAGAGTTCTAAATTAAGAAAAGAATAAAAACTGTTTTAAAAATAATTTTTTATTAGTGTACTATATAATATTTTTTTTATTTTAATTATTTTTTACATTTTAGTTTTTACTTTAGAATTCATAATTATAAATATATATTTTTCAGCAATTTTTTCTTAAATTCATAAGCAGATGCCGCCACTGGCATAAAATAAGTTAATCGGTTAACTGATAATTAAGTTTAAAATTATTAAAATAGTGTTGTGTCATCAAAAAAACACGAGTGTACAAGTTAACTGAATGGAAAATACATGTAAATATCATTTTATCCCTACTACCGTACCTGTAATTAACGTTTCATCTGCGGGTATTGTACCTGAAAATAACGTGTTATTCTAATTCACCGTACCTACAAATAACATTTTATTCAAACGTACAGTACCTGCGAATAGAATTTCATTCGTTGGCTTCGTATCTGTAAAAAACAGTTTATCCGTTTGCACCTTACCTGCAAATAACGCTATTCTTAAGTAAAAGCACCAGAAGAAGCTCAATCATCAAGGTTTTCTTACAACAACTCTGCTAGGACGCAAAGCATCCACATTATAGCGAGTGCAGCGAGAAAGGTTTGAGTAGCAAACCTGAGAGGATTGCTTCTAAATCCTCCTGGGGGTTGGCGAACGGTAGAGAGCAGGGGGACAGAGCGGTCACATCCGATAGATTGACGGCAGAGCCCCCTAGTACTTGGAAAAAAGCATTCGTTGAAGCATTTTTGACATTTGTTTATTTTGAAAATGAATAAGTATAAATTGCAGTCAAAAATCAGAAATATATTTGAACTAGCTGATATACCCGGCGTTGCTCTGGATAAAAATATTTTCAAGTTGAAGTACTTATTATAACACTTTCAATTTGCTAAAAGTGTTTTTCGCGGAAGCGTCTTTCTTTGATTTTCGTTAATCAATTGAACCTTTGGACGAGCAATGAAACACCATTCTTCTTTTTTCTCTCCTTAGTTTGAACCACCCGGCAAGAATTTTGTACTTCTTCTTACTCCATTTTCCCCTCTCCATCACTGATATGGCAACAGCAGAAGCTCTTTCATATCTTTTATTTTTTGCCATTATCCAGACTACAATTCTCTTCTCTTTATTGTTTTTGTCACTGATCGGAAAAAACCGCATACTGTTCTTTCTTTTTCGTCTTAGGCCCTCTCCCTTTGGTAGGAAGTGGGTTCAAAAATCTTGAAGGATTTTAAACACTCATTATGATCATTGAAATTTTGTAAAATTAAATGAAGGATCGCGGAAAGAGATTGATTAACATCATTGTATTGTGGCGCAAACGTATTGAAAGAGGTATATGCTACGAAATAAGAACTAAATAAAATTTCTGTGTTTCTGTTAACATTCAAATAAAACCATATTTTTATCATAACTTTCACAATGGTAAAACTACCGGAATGAAGGACTTGATAATACGATCAACGGTTTGAAATTAATTACAATTACAGAAAGCATTGTTACAAATTGGGCATGAAATAAATTTGAAATGTTCATTAAATTAAGAAAAAGATTGCATAACATTTAATTTGAAATCATTGAGACGATGATTTTCTGCTCTTTAAGATGGTATGTATATAATCTATGTGCAATATACCGGTTTCGGTTAATTTCGAATTAACCGACTGTTTATTAACTTTTGGACTTTGAAAAATTCATATGTGTCTTCCCCTTGTCTTGAATAATAAGTGTGCAAAATTTGGTTGAAAACTGTCCATTGGTTTAGGAGGAGGTGTGGAACATAGCCACATGCCCACATACATAGCCAAATTCCGACATGCAGAGCCACTATTATTTTTATTTATATTAAGATTGCATCATTCTCAATTTCCAAAATGTGAATGTGTAAAAAATCAACATTTTCAAGCCATAAAAAGCAACCGAGTTTATATTTAAATTCTATTTTACACGGTAAAATATAAAATTCTATAAAATAAGTATAGTTATAGAATTATTTCTGAACGCAGTCTTCAAGAATTTCCTAAAACTTTGAATCATAAAAGCTAAAACCCACTTTAAGATAAGTATGAAAAATTCATTTACACGTCTTACCTCACTTTAAGTTTCTTACATTTTCAAAAAGTTTCAATCTCGAATATCTTTAACGTTCTGTATTTTCTAAGATATGTAGATAACTGATCTCTTTTTACATAATGGTTATTTTAACATTCATCGCGAAAATATCGTTAGCTTGATAAAATGAAAGCTTTCAAAGATTTAGTCAAGAAGATGGGTACTGCAATTCCTCATGGGTTTTAATACGTCACAGTATGAGACGACTGTTATTGGAGTGGCAATACCCTTCAAGCTGGATACAGCTCATCACTTTGCCACTTTTTTGTTTAAGGGGATAATATACATAAATCTTTTATTGATTCTATCACATTAGGCGTACAGTCAGTAAAAGGAAAAAAAATTCCGCCTGTCATAAGTTTTCTCTTTTCCGCGACGGAGATTGTGAGAGTAATTTAAACCATATTTCTATCTAAGGTCTCACAAGAAATTATCTAAGCAGACAATGTCACCATGTAACAGAAAACCTTTATTCACGCTTCTAAACTGCCATTCACTCTAAAATAAAGTAAGAATTATTTACGTGATAAAGGTACAAAATCTTCATAACTCATAAAAGTATGCATATGCAATTTTCTATAGAATCATAAAGCTCAAATGTGGTTTAGTTTATATAGTTTTCTTAATATATATTATGGCACAAAGTCGAGCATGCCATCATTCGACACATCTGGAATACCTGCTATGAATTAGTAGAAAGTCTTAGCTTTCAGTTATGTCGCTCAAGAGTGGCGTCAGACATTCCAAAGCATTTAATAAATAAAATAATTAAAATTTTAATAATTGCGCCTGTGTATCAAATATTGAAGTAGTTGTTGTGGAATTCTTGTTTTCATGTAAATCATTATCTTCAGTATGAGTAATGCCTTTTTATGATTCTTGTTTCTTAACAACTAGCATTCTTTATTCGTAAATTTTTCCATTCTACCTTGCTTACTTCTTCCACTGCAATTTCATTCGTCAAACTTTTATCAAACAGTTCTTCATCTGAAACAGTTATTATTATTTTTTGCTTTTTCACTCTTTCAATGAATCTTTCTTAAAATGCGGTTTTATTATTTTCCTTTTAATATTCCCCCAGTTTGTTTACACAAATCTGTCCTTGGAAATGCATATTATAACAGATGATATCAGTTTTACAGGTGAACATTACTACTTCGAACCATGTTTGACCCAGTCTTTTCTAAATTATTTGCAATTTTGTATACTTGTTGAAATGGAAGACATGGGAAACTGCAGAAAAGCAAACCCGACCGAAGTTTGGTGAATTTCTCTCGAAGTATTTTAAAAAACTCCAGAGCAGTGTATTGGAGCAAATAATACATAAGATTGAAGAAATATTTTTTGTCACGCCCTAATTACCATTTTATATTTTCAGCCTAATAATCAAAATATAATTGTCATAAAGTGAAAATCTAATGCGTTGATCCATCATAAAATATGTATTACTTCTAAAACAGCGACTACAGTTCTATGCCATTTTTACAATACAATTTCCTTGGCCGTCATTATTTTTGTAATTTAGAGGGATTTTAAATATCATATTTTACTGAGAAAGAAAATCAATAAGATAACTATTACATTACACCACCTGCATCCCCGTGTTTAGAGCCATTTGGCTCCTTTCCGGTTTGGATGGATGGAGGTGAATTTTATTTTTTAGAATGGATAAAAACATATAACAGGGATGAAAACAAATAATAATGAAAAAAGAAACATACACTGGACAAGAACAAACATAAGAACAACAGTGCATGTCAGTCTGGGTGGATGCGTGCTCAATGATTATCCTCTACAACGAAATTGTTGTCATCCCATATGAAGGGCATTAGGAGTCGAAGTCGGGTTCTTAAAATGTTTTTCACCCACTGTAATTTAAGAGGCATTGTAAGAGTTTGGAAATGCCAGGAGAGGGTAAACCGAACATTTTGTGGCATAGTGCATTGGATATCCTTTTTCTCCGCACGAGCAGTTGTCGTGTGTAATAAGATAACTATTGCTGAGACAACTAAGACTCAACGCTACCAAAGTTCTACTGGTTTTTATTTAAAGGAATTATAAAAAAGAAGAAAAAATACGACTAATTGCCAATCGCAAAAACGGGCAACGAAAAACTATTTAAAAATTATTTACAGAAAAATATAGACACAAAAATACTAAATTAGTTAAAGGGCTAATGATATGTCATTGTTCCAAAATTAACGACACAAGAATATTACACCGACAACAGGCACAAGCAGCCACATTCATTCGTAACTCCAAACACTACAGAAATAGACGGCAGCCACAACGGCACGATGCCGTATTTCATGGAAGCCAACAGTTACATAAAAGTTGATTGATTAATAAGTTTTGAAATATATTTGATTTAAATATTCTATTCAAGATATTAAATTACATAAGAAAATTACTCCGTCCGATCTGCAACGAAATCCAAAACGTATTATATAAAGACTAGGGGCTCTGCCTCCTGCTCGCTAAAGCTCGCCAACCCCAGGAGGATTGCGCTGCAATCCTCCGGGGCTTGCTAGACAAACCCTGCTCTCTTCGCTCGCTACATGAAGACACTGGGTGTCCTAACACAGTTGTTATAAAATCTTTATATATATATAACACCCACACACGCTTGCCGTACAACCCCCAAGAGTCACGTTGTGATTCTTTTGGGATCACTACATGATCCCAGCTCTCTTCGCTCGCCGTACAGTTATGACTGTCTGCTAGCAATAGAAAATTATAAATACATTAATTACTAAAAGTAAATTTAAATTATCTGAAATAGCATAAACTCCTAAAATTTTTTCAGCAATTACTAATAAACTAAATCATCAAATTTCTAAAATTAAAATTTCCTGGTAGCATATATATAAATATATATATGTAAATGTTTGAAAGAAATTTGAATGCTAAAATGTATAATTATAAAATGTTTACTAATATAAATTATTTACATCAATCAGCAATCAGGCATTTAAAACTTATTGGTACACAAAATTGAATATTTCTTCAAGTTTCATTAGCCCCAACTTTATTCGAACAAACTTCTTAATTTCCACTCTTCTCAATGAATTGTTACTGAAAAAACCTTCACCACTTGTATACACACTCATTGTAATAATTATTTAGCCAAGAAAGTAATAACTTTTCTCGCTAGGTAGTTATTTATCCGTTAAAACCTCAGAAAGTTTGAGTTACGAAAGATTATTTCACGAACTTGCAGCTTAAAAAGCACAGTTTAACTGACAAATAGCTTTAAACATGTTCAGATTCACTATTCAAAATTATAAACCATAATAAATATTTACTTTTAATTTTTTAAATTAACAAAACAGCCTTTTTTCAAAAATTTTTAAAATTCATAAAATTTTTTCTTTATAACCAAAATTTTACACATGCTCTAATTCCACTGAAATCTTAATCGGAAAAGCTTCGCCACATCTATACACACTCACTACAATAATTATTTAGCCAAGAAAGTTACAACTTTTATCTCTGGGTAGTTATTTATGCGTTACAACATCAGAAAGTTTGAGTTACGAAAGATTATTCAGCCCATTTCACAAACTTTCAGTTTAAAAAGCACAGTTTAACTGACAAATAGCTTTAAACATGTTCAGATTCACTATTCAAAATTATAAACCATAATAAATATTTACTTTTACCTCTTTAAAATTAACAACCTTAGCATTTTATTATTGATTAGATACCCTTTTTCAAAATTTTCTTCCTTCAAAATCGTAAACATGCACTTTTTAGATGAAATATTGCCTCTGCACATGTAAACACACTCCCTCCAATTATTATTAAGTGAAGGAAGGGATACTATTTTTCTCTGGATAGATGGAATTCGGAACATATGAGCTGTCGAGAGATGAATAAACCAATTTTTCAGAAACTTTTAGCTGAAAAGGACATTCAGTATTAAGCTCACATTAATCCAAACTGTACGACTCAAACTTATTTAATTCAAACGATCTAAACTAAAAAAAAAAAAAAAAAAAATTCGCTGTTTCCGACTTTAAACCAATTCAAGAATCTCGGCGTCAGGGTTCAGATTGGTAAACAAACTGATCGTTGCCAACGGGGAGAAAGAAATAAAGGTCCTTTTTTTGTGCCACGCATAAGCGTTTTATATAATATAGATTATATTAACGATTCAAAATATAACTCTGACGCTTTCGCTAATCTAGATACATATATATTGGGCAGATAGATAGATGAATATAATCCTATAAAAACTATCAAAAAAATTAAGAAATTTGAAAAAGTGATGTTCGGAATATGGCAAATACTGATACATTGGGAAACTCAGTGTTCAGATTTATAACGTAAGATGCGATACTCTATTTTGCTATATCATTTAGACATTTATTTATGCATAATGATATAACATCGAGCTCTAAGTAATTCAGATAACCAACAATCCATTTGGATAATGTCAAATGTCTCATAGTGTGGATAACTAAGACAATTGGTGGATTGTTAACGTACAAAGTTTGATGTAACGTGTGCCACATTTCCGTCCGTCCATCTTTAATGTAAAAATAGGTGTAAAAGAAAGTAAAGTATTAAAACAATAATAAAATCAGAAAGAAATGAGCATCCAAAATTAAATAAAATGTGAATAAACGGACAAATTTATAGCAATAATTTGAATTTATATCAACGAGAAAATCAATTATTAAATGCTGTTCACATAGGAAGCATTTTTAGAATCACAATTGATTATTCACAAACAATCAAATTCGATCTTTCAAAGAACTCAGAACAATTACCAATAAATGAAAAGTCCGGAAACTTTGTGATGACATTTTGATAAATACATCAAAGCGGGACTTGCAAAAATCACATAAAAAAGAACCAAAACAGTAAAAATAAGAATAATTGTAAAGAAAAAAAATACTGAAAGGAAAATGCCAAGAATAAGAAAAATTCAATAAAAATGAAAAATTAAAAGACGTGATTGATGTAGAAATGATAAAAAATTCCTCTCTTTCTTTGGCCTAATTTCTAGCAGTTTTTCCAAAAAAAGTACCTCCTTTCTCATTGATAGGAAAGGATTTGAACAGAAGCGTGGTCTTTTTATAGCATTTTAACACAATTTGCAAACAACATTCATAATAATTTTCAGATGAAAAAAACTGGATGATTTATCTCTTTAGAGCTAGGTATTTTTTTATATTTCTTTATTTAAAGAAACTCTTGAACTTCAAGAACTTACTTGGAGTAAAAGTACTACAATATTTGGTTCAAAATTAACTTTTGAACTATAAAACGTTTAAGGAATATTTCCATCTTGTATGTGTAGTGTCCTACATTTAGCAAAATGTACATTCAAAGAAGAAGGTAAAAGTAAAATAATTTCAGCGAACAAATTTTTATGTAAACAATTCTGCAATGAAGTGTTCCTTTGGGCTTTCCATGGACAGCACCGTGAGGATGATGATCTGTTAATATTAATTGCTTGAACCAGTGTGGAAAGTGCACAAAATTGATGAATTCATTGATTTGTGTCAGTGGTGATTAGCATCGCTGTGAATCCGATTAAGAGCATCTATCTACATGCAAAAAGTCTAGTGCTAGAATTCCGTAGCTTAAACCGGATTGGTCTGTGAATTCCGATATGGTCATATTTGCTAAAAATTGTGCCGATGATGTTAGGCATTGCAGTTTATCAGACCGACTGATTAGTCTGCTACAAACCGTGGTACAGTTTAAAAAAAGCGATAGTGCGAGCATATGCAAATGTCTAGTTATGAGGAAAAATGGCAAAATTCCAAATATTTACCAAATTTTTAACAAGTCAAAAATCAATACAAAACGATCATGTGGGAGAATTTTCTCTAGAAGGTTTATTTTGTGAAATTTTATATTGCATGAATTGAGAATATATTGATATTCATTTACTGTATAAGGTATGTTCCTTTCTTCAGTTGACTTGAATCTGAGAGCTAATTCTAGAGAGTTGTTGTATTAATTATTATATGATCTATTTAGTGCCATTTAGATATGGGGAATGATTTTGATTTGGTCTGTAATATTGATGGGATGTTTTGTTATCCAACTGCTTGTGTCATGAACTTCATATTAATGAATGTTTATTGTTCTTAAATTTTGTGTTTTTTTATATATCAGTGATGTGAGAAGTTGTGTTGCTTGATTTTTTTAATTCGTTTTTAGATATGAGATACCTGTATCAATGCTCTTCAGTTTTAAATATAACCAAGAATATCTTTTAGTGTAATGTCATGTTTCTTTTTCATCCCTCTTCAAATTTAACTTAAAAATTAATCATCAAATAAATGTTCAAATATAAAAGTAAAAAGTTTGTCTTAGTGATTTATCTCATGACATGGTGTCATGATGGCCTATGAGATAAATCACTATCATGTCTTAGTGATTTATCTCATGCCTGGTTTCATTTGGGTTATTGCACAAAACACAACGCGCAAAGTTTAAAATTATTCTAATCATTATTTGTTGACTTCAGAAGTCTGGCATTCCTAAGTAAAATAAAAAAAAGATAATAAAAACTTCAACATTACAAAATAAAGAAAAACCAATTCCTAATTAGCCAAGAAAATCCATTAAAATTTTTAATCTTCCGAAATATCGATACTTTCGGTGAAGAACAATCAAGCCTAAGTAGTCTAGGAAACCAATTGTATAGAAATAATGAGTTATTTCGAAGCAACTTTCTTATAGGAAAAGTAATGGTAACGCCACGGTGGTGATTAGTAAGAGTAGCCATAGCAACCAGATTATAAAAGGTTTTTGTTTAAGTTTGTCAAACAGATTTTGATTTTGTTGGATTTTTGAGATTAGCGCTAAGAGTTAGTGCAAAAAAATTCCATGTTTCATTAATAGGTTTTTGTCTGCACCAAAACATTTATTTGCAAGATTTTCCGGAATAAAATTTAATCATAATGATATTTCTCATTTATAAATTCAGAAAACTAATTCATTAGGCAGAAAAATCCTGACGAATAATCCTGAGATAAAATTGTACTACAATAAGGTTAGACACATTCACAGTTTAATGTTTAGATGCGATTGAATAACGCAATCTACAGTGCATAAAATATTAAATCAAAACAGTAATAACCTCTACTAATAATAAAGGAGAATGTGTGTGTCTGTGTGTTGGCGCTCTACAGGGACCTACCGCTGGACCTACAGCTACAAAATTTGGCACAAACATACTTTGGAGGGTGGGAATGTGCACCTCGGAGGCGTTTTTTAAAATTCTAATTAGGATTTTAATTAATTAAAAATTAAGCGAAATTTTGCCGTTTTTCCTTCATATCTTCCGAACATATTAAAGCACAAAAATTATGTTTACACCATCTGAAAGTGATCCTCGTCATCTGACCGCGGTTCAGAATTACGAGATCCGTCCCAAAATAGCCCTCGTGCTGCTTCAAACCAGAACATTAAGCTAACTTAACTAACTCTAAAAAAGGCTTGTTTTGAATCCTATTTCTATCAAAAATATTTACACTTCTTAGTATTTCTTAAACAGATAAATAAATAAGCAGTCATACTTAGAAAATTTTTCTTTATTATTATTATTCCTCGATCCTTCATTTTGTTTGACAAAAAACATTAGAAATAGTGAAATAAAATAATAAGATAACCGTTTTATCATAAAACCTAATTTCTTTTGGAAAAATAATTATTTTGGGAGGAAATAATCCACGATTTGTTGAATATATTTTTAACATAAATAACTCAAATATTTTCAGCGCATGAATTTATATTCAAAATGTTTAATGTGAAGCAAAATTTAATTTTTAAAACGAGGAATTTTTTAATTTTTTTTGTCTATGTTTATTTATTTTAGTGCTTCAGAAGTAGAAGTGACAGTTTGATGATGTATAATGTAATAATTTGATGAGGAAAGCAATGACGATATATACAAACTTGTATTCATGTAATATTTAAAATGTTTAAATATAAGTGGAAGCTTAAAAATGCAATTTTTCTAATTCCTTACAAATTTCATATTTGTATTTTTTAATACTTTATGTCTTTCGTCGCTGTTATAAGACAGTCTTATAATGAAACATACGCGAACTCAGATTGATGACAACATGTACCAAAAAACCACAACGAGTGTTTAAGAACAGCATTCGTTCAAATCGACTTAAGAATATTCCAATATCACAAATTGTATGATCTATCGGGTGTCACGTGCTTTTCCTCTAAGCCCTAAAACTACTGAAGCAAACACCCACCTAATAATAATGAAAACTATTGAAGTGAAAATATTAGTCAATTTATGATTTTTACTTAATTTAAAACTGATATCGGTTAAAACGTACTGTCAGAAAACTATATATAAATATATATCAGATTATTAACTTTACTGCATGTAGTATATACCACTTGATATAGTTCCTTAAATTCGCTTACGAATTACAGAAAAGAACTTTTAAAACATGAGACATTTTGTGCCAAGCTTAAAAATTTATAATTTATCCATAAAAATAATTATTATTAATATTATAAATCGTTTCAATTTATTTGAAAACAAAACTTGGCTCATAAAACATTAATATTATTCGAATAGACAATCTCAAACAACATTTTTCCATTTAATTTTACAGGGTGTAAGGAAGTTAATAAGGGATATATTAATAAGGAATATTTACATCTTTAATTGCGATTTACTGCAAATCCATAAAATTACTAACTTTCCTGTTTTTAAAATTCGGTGAAGAAAAACAAGAACAATTAAATCGGAAATACTTCTCTCAAATTTTTGTTTCAATACGTTTTTAAATCAAAAACTTTTTTCCCAGCTCATAAAGTTCATAATTTTTCTTTTACAATTATTTGCAAGCTTTGTTATAAATTCTCCATTTAAATGACTTTACATTGCTGTTTCAATAGTAGTTTC
>BGPR01003313.1:45714-85712 GCA_013235015.1 Araneus ventricosus | reverse complement strand
CCAGAATTCAATGACTATCAGAAGGTTTTTCATTGTAGATTATAGTGATAGTAAAATATTTAGGTGAAAAATCATATTGAAAGAGATGCGTATGTATTAAAAGTTAGCAATATTTATTTTCTATCAAACTGTAGCCAATGCACAAGCTCCGTGTGCAGAGGAGAAAACAGGAGAAGACCTCGTTCGTTAGCTTGCGCATGCGCAGAGATTGCTTCCAGTACGCAAGTAAAACAGGGGAAAAGTGATGTAATCCTTCCGCGTGCACAGAGATTGCTACCAGTACGCATGCGTATGGAGAATCGGATTAGAAAAATTAATTATGCAATTTGAACGCCGTTTTCGTTACCGATTCAAACGAAATTTGGGCACAGACCTATAATTAATATTAGCAAACGTCATACCAATTTTTATTTATCTAAGCCGAAGGGTTTAGGAGATGTAATTTTTACAAGTACGCGATTATACAGACCGACAAACAGTCAACCCTTTGACGGATTTGGCCCAAAATTTTATACGGACCTACATTCATGATGATAAAACTGTGTACCAAATTTTATTCATCTAGCTATTCAAGTTTTTCAGTTATAGTGTTCACATGACCGCGGACAGACAGACTTCCCGTGGACGGATTTTGTCCAAAATTTGACAGAAACCTAAAACTTATGTTTAAAGACCACATACTAAATTTCATCCCTGTAGCTCTAATAGTTTTCGAGTTACCGTGTTCACAGACACACAGACAGACATAATTCCAAAATTGTGTTTTTCGGACTCAGGGAGGTCTAAAACATGGAGATTCGTCAAAATCTCGAGTTCGAATTTTTTGACGATTACAATTTTCTCTTTGTATACTTCGTGTACGAGAAAGTAAAAACTCTAACTCGGCTTAAAATGAAAAAAAAAAAAAATGTAAGTTTAATTTCCTTACAATTTCAAGTTTAAGCTTACAAAAATCAATTTTCTTTTGCCAAATTTATCTTTTTTTTTTCAAATTTAATTTTTTTAAATTAAATTATTTGTGCAAGTTACAAGAGATTTTCGGAAATAAAGTGATTTTAATATCTTACGTAAGCATCACTCATACTCCCCTTCCTCCCTTGTCAGCAAAAATAAGCAAATCGCATATCCCCTCCCCCCCCTTGGGTGCTTACGTAATATTTGAACGTCCCCAAATTTAATTTTGAAAAATTTGCGACTGGATACTCTAGTACCTGGACAATAGTATCAAAGTTTCAAATTTCAGGTGAATTAAATTTCCGTTTATTATAATAGAAGATAATCTCTTGCGTACTAAATAAAGGTATATGAATAAGCTATTTCTTCCAATATTTAGCGCATTAGTTTTCAAAATGTAACCTTTAGTTTGAGAATTATTAACTCGTTCTCTTAAAACGCATATGTAACGAGTTTCATTACAAAAGGCTTGTAGCATATTATTTTATTTAAAACATTATTCAGGGTTAAGAAGGTTATTTATAATCCTTCATATATATTGATTATCGTTGGCTATTTTGGAATATAGATTATTATGTGACTATCTATATAATAAGTGTTTATGTACATACAAAACGGATTAATCCAGTTAAGCGCTGTTTATATTTGTGATCGGCTCTAAATTTTCTACCTTTTACCGAATACTAAATCAAGAAACAATATGAAAAGTTTTATAGTGCCAATAGAGATTAGTAAAATATATATATATAAATGGCATTGTTGTTGATCTTTAAAATTTGGGAAATTATTTTTACATTCGTAGACTAATATACTGACGTGTAGACTGAAAATAAATTGAAGTCAAGAATATAAAAGAGACAACTAATAATATGAAGTACAGCCAATATCTAAAATACAACTATTAATAAACAACAAATAAATTGAAGTCACAGACATCTAAAGAATATCAGCTTTCATGCAACTTCAATGATGTTCATATTTTTAGAAACTCACAACATAAAAAATAAGTAATATAGCGTTCATTTTTTTGGCCCAACGGTCTGGCATTTGTCTGGTGTAACGGCGTTTATTTTTGTCATCTGGTGTTATGGACACGGGCAATATGCAGAATGAGGGCATCTTGAAGATATTCAGTCACGCCACAGATGGGATCTTCCGAAAGCAATTATTCCAGGCCCAGATAAATACCCCAGAATTCCCCTGGCACTGTAGTTTGAATAGGTTCCAAGCTGAATAGAACAGATTCTTGCGGTTATCCTCTCCATGGGGGGTGCTAATCGTTCCTCGTTCAGAGGGGGGGAAGAGACTCGATCTGCAGCGCTTTCGGAACATTTTCTGTTGGGAGGAAGGCACACTTTTAAAACAGATAAAGGTTCTTCAATCGTTCGCTTTTGGAATCGCTTTACAAAGAAGACCGAACCACTCAGAGGGTTAATAACTGAATTGAATTATAGGGGAAAGCCGTTTCGGATGGCGATCTTCTTGCTTAAGCCATAAACATCTATTGCTATTTTGCATCTAATTACTGTCTGAAGTTCTGAAGTATTTTGAGCGTGAAACGAATTCAAAACTCTCTTTGTAGGCTACACTTATGTTCTTTATTAAAGTCAACCCTCCGTCGGGCGCAATATCCGCGTCAGCGAGTTCGGGCACAATGCACCTGACAGGCACAGGTAAACAATATCGTAATTGATACTGTTAACACCCATTAATTTTAATTTTAGCATTTTAAAATTAATCACTGACCTACTTGGGGAAGCTTAAAAGAAAATGTTGTTGTAAAAAGAAAATATTGCTGCAATATTGTTGTAAGAAAATATTGTTGTGGATATTGTTGTAAAAAAGCCTCGCTTTCGCGATTATTTCCGTGCAGCACAGAACGTGCTTTTTGGATTTGCGATTTCAGAGGCATTTCGGATAATCCGGGTTTCGTTTAACCCGAGTTTGGCTAAGAGGGGTTTTACTGTATAATCAATTCGAATGCTCGACAGACATCGCATAGCAAGTTCCAATCAGGAGATATAATCAATACTTTCGGGGGTAATCGATGGGTATTTATGACTCGTTTTCGATATGGAATAAGATCAATGAATAATTATTTAAATTCATCCGATGTGTGTGTTGATTCAAATTCATCTTTCATTTGAACTTCTTAAATTATTTTTGTACAAACATTAAATATACATATAATTAAAATAAATTTCTGCTTAATTTTATACACACTGATAATTTATATACAGTTATACAATAATGCTGGCAATAGTGTTAGCAGAAAATGCTGCTATCTGCTGTGTTTAAAAATTGTGTGCAGCAAGAATATCGTGCCTTAGTTATGAGTATATTCCAAATATGCATAATTGAGGCTCATAAACATCACAAAATATAATTCATACATCACAATTTGAAGCATTTATTTATATGCTTAACTTTTTATTGATCTCTCCTTTATAGCTTTTTCTCTGAAAATATGAAATATAGCTCTATAAATGACAAGAAGCGCCCCATAAAAATTATTTTCAAAAGCTTTATGAAAACATATTTTCAGAGTTGAGGCATCAAACTATTAATATAATCACATATAAATTTAAGTTTCTTAATAAAAGAAAAAAAAACATTTTTCCCCAACAGGGTGAAGGATTAAAAATATTTCTATCGCAAAGTTGTTTTATGGAAAAACATAAAACATGATTGATTGAATTAATTTAAAATTCAAATTAAATACAGCAAATTGAAAATTCATATTCATTTTTCACTAAAGATATTAATATTCATATCCGATTTTAAATGCATTGCGGATGTACGTAACAGTGGAAAGTATTTTATACTCATTGAAACAGTGAGGGTTAAGTTTTTTTCAGGAATAAGAAAATCAAAAAAGTAAAATAATGTTTTATTGACATTGCTTCTAAGAAAGGCCGAAGACGCGGTGGCCTAGTCTTAAGGAATCGGCCTCGGAGCCGGAGGGTTCCAGGTTCGAAACCCGATTCCACTGAAGATCCTTCTTGTATTGGGTCTTTTGCACTTTAAATCATACGTGAGGGGGTGCGGAAGTGTGGAGAGGGAGCGCCAGCTCAGATGTCGTCTTCGTCATCTGACCGAGGTTCAGAATTACGAGATCCGTCCCAAAATAGACCTCGTGCTGCTTCAAACCAGAACATTAAGCTAACTTAGCTAACTAACTAACTCTAAGAAAGGCTTGTTTTGAATCCAATTTCTATCAAAAATATTTACACTTCTTAGACGGATAAATAAATAAGCAGTGATACTTAGAAAATATTTATTTATTATTATTATTCCTCGATCCATCATTTTGTTTGACAAAAACATTAGAAATAGTGAAATAAAATAACAAGATAGCCGTTTTATCATAAAACCTAATTTCTTTTCGAAAAAGAATCATTTTGGAAGGAAATAAACCACGATTTGTTGAATATATTTTTAACATAAATAACTCAAATATTTTCAGCGCATGAATTTATATTCAAAATGTTGAATGTGAAGCAAAATTTAATTTTTAAAACGACGGAATTTTTAAAATTTTTTTGTCTATGTTTATTTATTTTAGTGCTTCAGAAGTACAAGTGACAGTTTGATGATGTATAATGTAATAATTTGATGAGGAAAGCAATGACGATATATACAAACTTTTATTCATGTAATATTTTAAATGTTTAAATATAAGTGGAAGCTTAAAAATGCAATTTTTCTAATTCCTTACAAATTTCATATTTGTATTTTTTAATACTTTATGTCTTTCGTCGCTGTTATAAGACAGTCTTATAATGAAACATACGCGAACTAAGATTGATGACAACATGTACCAAAAGACAACAACGAGTGTTTAAGAACAGCATTCGTTCAATTCGACTTAAGAATATTCCAATATTACAAATTGTATGATCTATCGGGTGTCACGTGCTTTTCCTCTAAGCCCTAAAAATACTGAAGCAAACACCTACCTAATAATAATGAAAACTATTGAAGTGAAAATATTAGTCAATTTATGATTTTTAATTAATTTAAAACTGATATCGGTTAAAACGTACTGTCAGAAAACTATATATAAATATATATCAGATTATTAACTTTACTGCATGTAGTATATATCACTTGATATAGTTCCTTAAATTCGCTTACGAATTACAGAAAAGAACTTTTAAAACATGAGACATTTTGTACCAAGCTTAAAAATTTATAATTTATCCATAAAAAGAATTATTATTAATATTATAAATCGTTTCAATTCATTTGAAGACAAAACTTGGCTCATAAAACATTGATATTATTCGAATAGACAATCTCAAACAACGTTTCTCCATTTAATTTTACAGGACATAAGGAAGTTGATAAAAAATGCTAATTACTTCTTTATAATTGCGATTTACTTCAAATCCATAAAATTACTAACTTTCCTGTTTTTAAAATTCGGTGAAGAAAAACAAGAACAATTAAATCGGAAATACTTCTCTCAAATTTTTGTTTCAATACGTTTTTAGATCAAAAACTTTTTTTCCCAGCTCATAAGGGGCATAATTTTTCTTTTGCAATTATTTGAAAGCTTTGTTATTAATTCTCCATTTAAATGACTTTACATTGCTGTTTCAATAGTAGTTTCCAATAAAAAAGAAACTGACACCGTAGATAAAAAACAGAGGGAATTTGTTTTCTTTAAGAATCAAACACGTGCATTATTTTAAAAAAATTAGTTCTTTTGTTTTTCAAGTTTAAACATTCTAGCATTTTTTCATCAAGATGAAAGTGTTCAGCTTCTTGAAGATTGTTAAAAAGTTTTTTTATTCAAAAGAAACTAATACCAATCTTTGATCACTCACTTAGCCTAATTTGTTTATTTGTGTTTTGAAACTTCTTTGTCTTAATTTGAAAGGAAGTTGTTATTTTGCCTTGCGAAGTATTTTTAAGTAGATAAAAATAAGGTAGTTAACCCTTAAAAGCCCGATTTTTTAGAAATTGATTTTAAAATGTTTTTTGACTTTCATTTCTTGAATAAAATATAGGAAAAGTACTTTAAAACATCCATTTTTGTTTTCTGGTTTATGTTTAAAAAACAGTATGTTACCAAGTGACAATATTGGGCTTCATATTTCAGAAAAAAATTTGCTTGATAAAATTCTATAATATAAAACACAGATGAATTTCAATAAATAATAATACGGATAAGGAATTTCCTTCAACATTATAGAATACAATATGGATTGTCAAGCGTACAAACAAAGCTAAATAGATGCATCTCAAATGAAACACATCCATTTATTTTTATTTTTTTATCAGCGCTCAGGCGGCCATCTATATGTTATAAATTAATTTAATAAAAATATCAGTATGTGTCTTGTTGGCAACAACTGACATTACAGCTTCAGTCTTATTCTCAAAATTTTTGAAGACAAAATTGGGTATGTTGCTTAAAGGCAACACTGGGCTTTTACGGGTTAAAAATGACACAATTTTTCAAATTATGATATAAGATACGCGGAATATATTGAAGGTGCGATATCGAATTTTTGTTCAGAATGATGCAAGATTTTTTTGCACTTTTTATAGATTAAATAGCAGGTTAAAGACGTTACACAGAACGTGGTACGTAATATTCATTAAAATAAAAATAAAAACACACTTTTATTAGTGTACTAAAAAAATATATTTTTATTTCAATTATTTCATTCTTTTTTTATTTAATAATTTATTTTTATAAATATTAAGGAATTTGAGAAATATTTTTTCTCACATTTTACTACCAAGTGGCGTATGGAATAAAAATTTAATTATATTTATTGGTTAACTGATAAATAAGTTCAGAAAATATTAAAATAGTGTTTTGTCATCGAGAATATACAGTCTTGCAGAATTTCAAATCTCTAGTGAAGCAGGAAATGAAAAACTGATTCCAAAAGCTCGTGTTTATGAACATGAAAGAAGCCAAGTTAAATAAAGTATCTAAAAAAAGGATTTTTAAATCAAATTCATTTGGGTCATGTTGTTTCTTTATTTGAAGCGAATTTAATTTTGTCCAGCGATCGTTATGTTGCTTCACTAATAATTCAGAATATCTATAATAGTACGGAAGCAAAATAAAATGATAAATGGTAACAAGATATTTTCTGAGTGAGGATTTGTTTGCATTGTGCTTAACTTTAAATCATTTGGTATATCTCATTCATTCTTATGCTTGAGAGCCTGATTGTTGAAATTAGTTCGGAAATGATCCACAATTTGTTGAATATATTCTTAACATAAATAACTCAAATATATTAATTTTAAAACCGGTAACTTTCAGTTGATGAATTTATATTTAAAAGTTTGAATGTTAAGAAAAATTTCCTTTTTTAAATTAATAGAATTTTTTAAAAAAAATTGTTTATGTTTATTTATTTTAGTGCTTCAGAAGTAGAAATGACAGTTTGATGATAATAAAGTAATAATTAGATGAGGAAAGCATTGATAATATAAAAAACCATTTTTTGCAATTAATCATTTAATTGATTAAATATAAGTGGAAGCTTAAAAATGCAATTGTTTCAATTCAAGTTAAGTCATTCTAATAGACTTAAGAATGTTCCAATAACACAACTTGTATGGTCGATCGGGTGTCACGTGCTTTTCCTCTAAGCCCTGAAAACAATGAAGAAAACACAAACCTAATGATGATGAAACGTACAGTCAGAAAACTAAATATCAGATTAAGTAACTTTATTGTATGTGGTATATATCACTTGATAATTACTTAAAATTGCTTAGATCGATAATTAGAGAAAGAATAAACTTTTAAAACATGAGAAATTTTGAGCCAAGCTTGAAAATTTTTAATCTATCCATAAAAAATTATCATTAATATTATGAATAGTTTCAAATTATTTGAAGACTAAATCTTGGCTTATAAAACATTGATATTATTTGTATAGACATTCTCAAGAAACATTGTTTCATTTAATTTTACAGAGAATAAGAAATTGTTAAAAAAAATCATATTTTCTGCTTTGTAATTGCGATTTACTTCAGATCAATATAATTACAAACTTTCCTATTTTTAAACCCGGTGAAGAAAAACAACAAAAATTAAATCGGAAATACTTCTATCAAATTTTCGTTTCAATATGTTTTACAATTAGAAACGTTTTTTTTTTCCAGCTCACTAAGGGCATGTTTTTTTTCTCAAAATTCTTTGCAAGCTTTATTATTAATTCTCCATTTGAACGACCGGTTTCAATTGCAGTTTCCAATAAAAAAGAAAGTGACACCGTAGCTGAAAAACACAAAGGGGATTTTTCCTTGTAATGTAAGTTTCAATTCTTAAATAATCAAACACGTGCGTTAAAAAAAAAATTAGTTCTTTTTTTTCTTGAAGTTTAAATTTTTTTTTAATAAGGAAAAAGTTAAACTTCACATTTGAAGATTGTTAAAAAGTTTTTTTTAATGCACGCGAGATTGATACCAATCTTTGATCACTTACTTAGTTTGATTTCTTTCTTTGTGTTTTGAAACTTCTTTGTCTTAACATGAAAGGGAGTTGTCAGCTTGATTTGCGAAGTACTTTAAGGTAGATAAAAATAAGATCGTTAAAAAAATGACACATTTTTCAAAAACATAAGACCATAAGACATGTGTGATACATAATGGTAACGGAATATTGAATGTGTGATATAACATTTTTCTTTAGAATGTTATATATATATATGCATATAATATATATATATATATATCAAAACCAACATATAAACACAAAATAAAAACTCAAAAACAGTAAAAAAGGACAAAATGGCTAAATAGACAAAAACCAGAAAAAACCAATATATACATATATATATATATATATATATAATAGTTATAATTCTTAAAATTTAGCAAAATTAATTAATTAAATTTTAATTAAAATAAAATAAAAAACAATAACATATTTTACATTCAATAGAAAGGCGCATATGCAGCCAAATCTAACGAAATACAAAAACAAATAATAGAAATTTAAATTAAAAGAAAATAAATTAAAAGAAAAACAATGATAAAATGAAAAGTAATAAAAACAATAGACGTTTTTGCGTGCAAACGCAGCAGCAAAAAGTAATTGCTTCAACAGAAATTTTTTAAAAAGTACAACAAGAACTATAGAAAAACCAAAAGTTTACCAATACTTAGAACAATTTGTTAAGAAATTATTCAAAATGAAAAGGAACTAAAATGGCTCACTCATCAGAAACCACACGCCATTTTTAGTTCAAAAAGGAACAAGATTTTCAGTGGAAAGGAATGACCATAGGAAGGAATAAATTTTGACATTTCGGAGCCTAATAAATACGTTGTAAGAAAAGGAAAGCGTTCGTTTGTTCTGCGTTTCAAGATGCCTAAAGCGTAGCAGCTCTCTAATGAAGAAGTGAGTAAAATTCTGCATTTGAAATTGCTCTGTAAGACTGTTAAGGAAATATTGAAACTTTTAAATCGTTCTAAAAGCATGATTTATCGTGTATTAACTTGTAAGACGCCATATGAGCCAAAACCTCGTTCGGGAAGACCACGTGTGACAAATATTCTCAGTGATAGAAGGATACAAAGAATGGCTTTGAAGTCAGAAAATGTCGTTTCGAGAAATTACTGTGGCGTCCCGGTTGCAAATCTCCAAGAACACTGTTCATAGACGAATTATAGAATCTGGTTATATGATCCGCGCAAAAATGGCTCGCCGATTACCACTCTCAAAGCTTCACATTAGCAAGAGATTACAATGGGCTCGTAATCATATGTCATATGGTGATAAATGGATGGCTGTACTTTTCAGTGATGAAAAAAATGGAACCTCGATGGACCTCACGGTAATATAAAATATTGGCATGATTTACGAAAAGAGCCCAGTAGTTTTTTCAGTAGGCAAAGTGGTGGTGGATCTGTGATGGTGTGGGCGGCTTTCAGTTTCAGCGGTCAAGTGGGTTTGACCTTTTTTGATGACCTGCAGAATTCTCCTAAATACATAGAAACACTAGAAAATCATCTTATGCCATTTGCAGAAAACATAGGGGGACGAAATTGGTAATATCAGCAAGATGATGCTCCCATCCATACCTCCAATGCTACGAAAAATTATTTAAACTCGAAAAATGTTACTGTTCTTGAGTGGCCACCGATGAGCCCTGATCTAAACCCAATTGAAAATGTCTGGAGCATTATGTTTCGGAAGGTATATAAGAATGGAAGGCAATTTTATTCAATGAATGCCTTGAATACAGCCATTGAAAGCGTATGGTACAACTTGGAACCAGAAATATTACAAACCTTAATTATGACGATGGAAAAACGCGTATACAATGTCATGCTGACAAATGGAAAGACTTTAAACTATTAAGAACATTGTATTGAGCACCTTTTGTTAAAATGTCATATATTCTATAAACTTTTGGGACACCTAATATTTCCATTTTGCTATATAATTAAAATAAAAATTGTTATTTTTTCTAAATATTTCGTTGAATGCAAGTCACATATGGCTTGAATAAACATATTTATAATTGGTGTTTGTATGCCTTTCCGTTTAGCTAAAACATATATTTTACTAGATTCTATAAACTTTTGGGACAGAGTATATATATATATATATATAAGTGGTATATAATTTTTATTAAAATAAAAATGAGAACAATGTTTTGTAAGTGCACTGAAAAGTAGGCTTTTTTATTCCATTTTTTTCAATTTTTTTAGTTTTTAATTAATAATTCATTTTTATAAATATTACGGAATTTAACCAAATTTTTTTCCTTAAATTTACCCCCGTGTGCCGTTTGGAATAAAAATTTAATTATGTTAATCAGTTATCAGAATATTTAAATAGTATACTGTCATCTAGAATACAGAAATATGTGCAGAATGTGAAATTAGTGACACATCAGGAAATGAGTGAAAAACTTATTTCAACACTTCATTTTTATGAACATGAACCAACTTGAGTTAAATGAAATTATCTAAAAAAGGGCCTTTAAATCAAATTCATTTGGATCATGCTGTTTCTTTATTTGAAGTGAATTTCATTTCCTCCTTGCGATCTTCCTGTTGTTTCACTACAAATTCTCTATAATATTCAGATTATCTCTAATAGTATGGAAACAAAAACCAACAAATTATAATAAAATTTTTTTCTTAGTAAAGACAGTGAAAAATTGTTACCACTGCGCTTAAACTTCAAGCATTTGCTAGACCGCATTCATTCGTATGCTTAAGAGCCTGATTGTTGAAATTATTTTGAAAAGCAGTATTTGTATCGTTAGTAATATTTTAGGCATGCAAAAAAAAATTAGACTTATCATAAAAATTTCATGAGAGAAATATATCTTTTCTGGCATCTAATGAAAAAAATCATTCAAAAATGCTGCTTGTTTATATTAAGATTCATTCTGATTTTAAAAAATACGCGTTAATTAGAAAGCGCTGATAAAATTGGAAAAATTTCGGATATCATAGAAACCTGAAAGAATTTTCCGCTAAAAAGTGACAAGAAACAGATTCTGGATTTAAAATTCTAATAGTCAGAGAACATTCTCTAATTGATATGAGGCGGAAGAGTTAGGATCAACTATAATGCTTTAATTATAAGCAGAAATGTTTTCATTTTTATGATATTTAATGTGCATTTCATCATTGGACCGAAATAATTTTTGTATCTCTCACGCTCATGCGATTAATATTCCAGACAATCTATAAAGGCTTAATGAAGGTAATTTTCTGTTGTAAGAAATTACTAACATATTGTTGTTACTAATATATAATTTCTAATAATTGGGATAAATGAATTGATAAAATGGAATAGATATGAAAACGTCATAGCTCCATAACCCATAGACTTAATTTGTAATAGAAAAAATAATCAAGTTGGATAACTAGAAATGTACTTCGAAGAATCAACAATATCAAAATTTTCAAAGCGCTCACACCTTAAATTTGCTCGCGTAATTTTCTTATCTCTTGATAAAATTTTAGAAGTATATTTTTTCTTAAAAAAACAAGATTTTCGGAAATATTTAAGAGCTTAACGAATGTATTAATCTGATGCTATGTGAAAAACATAATTAAATCAAAATATTGAATTTTTTTTGTACAAATTATTACAAGTGCCACATATATGAAGCGTTTATTTCCTACCATGCAAAATCAGAACTTGAGTCGCTTTCATTTGACGTCAAAAAATCATTTTATGCGCCCGATTGCGGTAGGATATTGTTATTTATTATTTACTGATACGCAGAAAAATAATTTGCTAAAACTCCAAGAAGTTTCCAATACTTCCAGGAAATTTCATTGAATACTGAAACAGCTGTGAGTAATAACCCTACTTTGCTGCTTAGGGAAACCACATCTTTTAATAAAGGATGGAAAGACGGTTAAAAGTTTGCCTTACATCGAAGATATTGCTTAAGGAAAAGTAACGGACAAAGAACTTCTAGTTTGTTTTGAGTCTCTCGAGATGCTATTCTTTTGTCACCGATCTTGAGATGTTTGCGTCTTCTGAAGATTTAGTTACACTGTGCAAATTGAACTGTCTTGAAATGGAAGTTGTTTCACGTGCAAGTTTCGAGAGGGAGCATTAATGAGAGGATCCGTGGAATTTTGTTAGTTTGCAGGCGCTGTTTCTTTTGAATCACGAATTGCATTTGCCTCGATGAAAAGATAACGCAGTGAAGTTTTGTGCGGCTAAATTTGTAGTGTTTCATCATTAGTCGTCAAAAATCTTACCACTTGTGGAATTTTGCTTACTCATACTTGTTTTAAATTTCGAACTCAATTATTTAAAAGTTAAAGCTGGATTTCGAAGATGAACTCGACTCACAGTTTTGAAGGATATATTTGTAAGCAAAAGGGAAGGGTTAAAAAATAATTTTTGAGGCTATACATAATCTATGCTATAAACTTTTTGAATGAAAAAGACTTTAAGCTTTTAAAATAAGCTTCCTAATCATTGTTAAATAAGCATCTTATCTTTAAACATCCATTCATTAAAATTTTTGACTCTCAACATTAATTGCTTGGCAGGATGTCGGATTCATTTGCTTTGGAAATTCAATTGCTCAATATTAAAAGCTTACTTATGCATGTCATATTTTTCATTTGAAAGCTAAGTTTCATGATAATTTTTGAGATTTTTGTTTACTTGTTGTAAATACAAGGCTATTTTTAAAGATTATCAAACTTGAATCACATTTTTAATTCAATGTACAAATTGAGTTTCGAAATAAGATATGGAGTACAATGCCCACTTGTTTTGTAAAATCTCTACTGATTACAATGAACTTTCCCGAGAAAATCGTGTGGCAGTAATTTAAAACAAACTTACGTTACTGTGTAATCCTAAATGACAAATAACTATGATTATCTCCGCTTGTAAAGTGTGGTAATTTGTGAGTGGGATTTTCCTAGAGCAAAAAAATTATTTAGGATATGCAGCTCTATAACCATGTTGGTTTTTAATACCTAAAATGTGTGATTAAAAATTTGTGATAAAAAGTTTCACGAAGATTGTTATTCATGAGCTAAAAGATCAGAAGTTAAAAGTGACACTGAAAAAGACTTCAAAAATTAAATACAATTGAATATAGCAATGTACCTAAGTAAATTTAAATATTAAATTATGGTTCTCATCAATTCGTAAAGATAAGCTTTAGACATTGGAATAAAAATGCTTAAAAAACTGACTCATAAACGGGCTAAAAAGAGGATAATCAATTAAAACGTGTTGTATGGTAAGAGGAGACTTGTATGGACTGCAGATTGGTGGTGGTTTATTAAACAGCTTCTGTGCTTAAGATGTCAGTGGTGGTCAAGCACAGGCGAGTTAAAAATCGCATCATACTCCTGGTTTAAGGACATCATTCATTGAGTCAATCATTTTGGCCCATTTTCAGCTTGCAAAAAAACCCTCCAAAAACTTTGATTTCTGAAAAGTAATATTTTAGACAAATTATAGCTTAATGTGCATTATGCTTTGAGACAAATAGAAATTGCTCATTTATTCTTCTTATGACTTATTTAACTAAATATAATGGATAATTCAACATTAATTGTAACTTTCAATTTAAGAATTTCAACGGTAATATTAAATAGAACATTGTCACCATTTTAATTCCAAAATATATCATTAGTTATTGCAAAATTTGTAATAGCAATATTTTAGCGTTAGTTTGCCCTTACCTTTGTTGTTGAAGAAAATTTCTATATTAACGATGCAAATGCAAGTATTTTCAGATTTGTTTTATGGAACAGAAACAAAATATTCTATATACTATTTTTACCAATCGAAATTCAAGGCAACTAGGGTAAATTATTTTTAAACAAAATTTATTTTGATAGATGTGCCATTTTTCCATTACCATAATCGGGATGCTTAAATTCTGTTTGCGTTTCTATAATTTTTTATTTACTTTTTCGAATACTTTAAGTGAAATTTAATGTCGCAAAAAATTTTAAAAAACACATGTGTCCGAGTGTCAGAGTCCCGCGCCACCCAGAATGACCTATTTCTCTTTTGAATCACTTTTTGATGCTCCTTGCACATGTATGATGTTTAATCTACTTAATCTCTATGATACAATGATAGATATTTTTTTATAAAAATTATTGACACTTGATTGTTTATCTATAATTCGTATATAGTAACTCCGGGAGAGTCACCGCATCCTGGATAGATGCCGCACACCTTGTATCTCTTGTAATTATCGATAGATGACAGTCAGACGAACAGTAGAGGTGTGCAATGAGATTTCTTTACCCAGTTTATAGCTGTTATCATCCCAATTCGATGATTACTTTTAGCTGCACAATCGTTATTTTGAGGTAAGCGTATGATTTCACTATTATTGGACGCTGGGATGTTAATTAAAAAAACGTTAATGCTAGATTGGTACACTATTGACAAAATTAGATTATTATATACCAATTCTTAAATCAATACTGGGTGATGAAATATAAAACACAATAATATGCAATTCCAGCTACACTCATATAAATCACCTACCTTTGCAGACCCGAAAAACTTGGCCTCTAAATTAAATTGCTGAAAACACAGTTAGTACATTGCGTTAAAACAATTAAAGAAAAACAAAGTTTTTAAAATTTAAATACCTTTTTATTTAACAATTTTTTATATTGAATTTATTACTGCCACAAATTAGACATATATAAAAACGATGCACAGGACTGAATATATATTAACCAAAATAAAAAATTGTAGCTACACATAGCTAAATAAGCACTGAAGGCCTAAAAATTGCAACTTAGTACACTAAGTAAAAACAACCTAAATTCGAAACAAAATATATTGATGACTATTCTGTGCCACATTACAAAACGTCTTGAATTAATGAACACATTCTTTAAAATGAAATTAGATTGATTTGTATTCAACCTAGAATTATACTTGAAGCATGTTACTTGGATACTTTCATTTTTGCATCAGCCATTTTAGACGTGTACCACTCATTCAAATAAATTGGAAAGGCTGAAGATGGAAAAAACACACACAGCAGAACTTGTAGCGTAAAACAGGAACATGAAGCACTAATTTATATCAATTTTGCAGCACATAATGTTACGATGAACGAGAGAAATGCTGAAGGTAAAACACAAACTGCAGACTTTAAAAGAGGTGATACGCACTCATTAATCAGGATCACTGATGAGAAAAAATGTTCATACCACCAAGTAGCAGAGTTTATAAAATAAGGAAGCAATCACTGCTTTCTTTTATGAACAGCATTTTAATTCACAGATTGTTCTGGAATTGCACTGTAGAAAACACCTTCATAACATGTTAAACTTTTTATCACAGTGGTTTCGCATACTGTTTCCTTAAAGGAATACCAACGAAAAAAATATACTTCAGCTTCGGATCCAAAAGATTCAATGAAAAATTATTAACGGAAAAATAACTCAGGGGCAAGCCCCGAGAGGCCCAACGGCCCTGGGGCCCTCAGCTGCAAAAAACACCAACCACTCGTTTAGTCAAGCACAAAGGAATTCAAATCACATAAAGGAAAACACTTCCAGTGAGAGACGCCAAAGCCTAGTAACGCAAAAATTCCTACGCGAAACAAGATGGCCAGCAAATAGTCCCGTAGAAAAATTTTGATTTATAAATTAATAAAGTTGAAACATTAATGGAAAATACATCAAAAGTTAAGACAATTAATATTTCAATCGATTACAAAGTAAATAATTAAGAAAAATTTAGATATTTAATAAAACTGCTAAAAATTACCGTTTAAATTTCAGAAGTTGCCAGAGATGCCACACGAGATCAAATAAACTTTGGTGGGGAAGATTTAAAAAATTAAAAATACTGATAAAACCGAAAAATGATGTCGATGCAATTTTTGCAATCTAACAACTATCCAAACTTTTAAACACCTTATGCTTAAATACTTTTATGCGCTAATTACTAAATACATGCATGATTTCGAAGTCAAAACTAAGTGTAGAGTCTGTATATAGTACTGTGTGTATGGTTACGCCATTTTCCTCTGCTCAAATCAATTTACAGCCTGCAGGAGCTGGAACTAGCAGCGTAAAACCACCATCACCTACCAAACACCTACATAAAATCTCTCCTATTCCGAGACTTAGCCAGGTGACAGCAAAGCACTGAATTAAGAAAACAGCAGTACTCTTAATCTCTATTGACAATAGGAATGCGCTTAAAGCAAATTTAGAGAAATGATTCCAAAAATGTAAGAAAATTAACAAAAAAGATGACAATACTACCAAGAGAAAATTTAATTTTGAATCAGGTGGGGGATCCCATAACAGTTCATCAGACAATGATGAATGTTCAAACAGTATCAAGTTTACTACACCAAAGGAGAAAAAGGGAAAAATAAAAAGTAAGAAGGCGAAGAAAGATGCAAGTCAAGAGATAACACTGGACAGTTGGATCACACATGTGACGCAGACGTTCTTTGCAAGGAATGTTCTGAAAACTACTACAAAACTAAGAGGAAGTGTGATTGGCTTCGTTGCAGCATGTGTCAAATATGGTTACTGTACTATTTTCGACACTTTTTATGTAGACTGCGGTCGAAAAAACAGGTCTATTAACAAACAAAACAACGTAAACACTATTTTACTTTTTTCTTTTCCCTCTCTAATATACTGATGTTATGTTGTTGCTGACATAACAATTAAAATTCAATCTTTAAAAAATAAGTCGATAATTTTAGTAGTGAACTAAGAAGGCAGACAAATATTGATTTGTAGCTACTAGTACGTTTTATTGTACTCATTTGGTTTGTTTTTGTTATCACATAAGTAATTATAGTCCAGACATGAATATTTGTTTGAATATTTTTTATTTATTATTTCATTCTGTTCTTATGCCAGGCGCGGCATAACTCCCGCACAAGTGCGGCGTTTCACCCTGAATGTACGGGTGACGCGCCGCAGCGTAATGTTTTAGAAAAAAATTGTTAAAAAATATTAATTATTTTTTGATATTTTTTTGTCGCATTACACATGTTGTATATTTAACATTAAATAGCACAGCATGATTTATTTTATGTGCACCATGGGATTTTATACACCACTTCAAAAAAATATGCTGCATATCTCCCGGAATTACCCTATTTAAAAAAAGATATAAAATTTTACATTGTTAGCATTACATTACATTACATTACACCACCTGCATATCCGTGTTTAGAGCCATTTGGCTCCTTTTCTGTTTGGATGGATGGAGGTGAATTTTATTTTTTAAGAAAGTACAAAAACAAGTAACAGGTACAAAAACAAATAAAAATGAAAAAGAAACGTACACTGGGCAGAACAACATAGAAAACAATACAAGATAGAAAAAAATACGTAGAGGGGAAAAAATCATAAGTAGCCGGAAGTGTCTGTCAGTCTGGGTGGATGAGTGCTCAATCATTATCCTCTACAATGAGATTGTTCTCATCACATATTAAACGCATTAAGAGTCGAAGTCGGGTTCTTGGTAAGTTGTTCGTTAGAATGTTTTTGAACCACTGTAATTTAAGTGACACTGTTGGAGTTTGGAAATGCCAGGAGAGGGTAAACCGACATTTTGTGGCACAGTGAATTGGATCTCCTTTTCCTCCGCACGAGCAGTTGTCATGTATTCGAAGATTGAAGCGATGAAGGTATGAAGGGAAAGGCCCGTGTCCTGTAACGAACATTATCTCTATTCCATCCTACTGGCTTGTTTGAGACCCTAGGCATTATATCATGTGTACTGCGGCCAGTTTCTCCGTTATCCCAGTTGTCTTACCAGATGCTTAGAGCAGCTGACTTAATCTCAGATTTCAGGTAGGAAAGTGGCCTAGGTAGAAGGAAAGGGCCGCCTTTTGTGATGGCTTCTTTGGCTAATTGGTCTGCGCATTCATTGCCTAAATAACCGACTTGGGCTGTAAGCCATCTCAGGTGAATGTGTTTATTTTGAGAGCAAAAGGGTTTGAATTTCTCGGACTATACTATGGTGAGAAATATCTCTTGTATTTAGTGGCGAATCCAGGACTTTGGTCTGGAGGGGGGCTGAGATCATAAACATTCTGTAGCGTCGTGACCTCATGGCTTATGTAAGTCAAATCACTAATTTTGCTCACATGATAATAAAAATCACGAAGGAAACTATAATATTTTCCATAATTAACAGAAACAAAAGCCGAAAATGTTTTCGATCGAGTAAACGCTACAAATACGAATTGAATGACTACAAAAGCGGGAAAATATTTGAGTCTGTCAAGCAAACACCATTGTTGCCACGTTTTTTCAATGAAAAAAGGAGATTAAGAACCAACGGGTGTAATGATTTGAAAAAAATTAAGAATTTTGGTTTAGCTCTGGGGAGGCTGCAGCCCCATAGCACACCCCTGGATTAAACACTGCCTGTATTTAATTTCCTGTGAATGAACATATTGAATTTGCAATCAACATCACTCACGTTGCTGTGATCGCTGATAACCGATGATAGTGAGAGTAAATATTTTAAGCACATACTATCGTAACAAACATTTCAGAGTAAGTGTTGTTACACTGGGGCTGTTATATAGTTGAAATGTTATTGGAAATCTTCTGATTATTCAGGTTACAGTAAAAATAAAAAAAATCAATTCTCAATATTTAACGGAAATCTCTGACTAAGGTGAAGTATTAAATTAATTTTGAAACTTGGTTGCAAATATTGCACTCAAACTCGCGAATAAAGTCGTCATTTTAGAATGCAATGTTTTAAATTAAATATTTTATAAATCTTTAATAGTCCAGTCAAATTGTCATAAATGGTTACATTAATTAGGGTAGTTGCGATTTTTTGATAAGTTGTATCGGTTGGTACACTGTTGAAAAATCCAAGTTTTCCAATTCCCACCACCACCGCGGGCGCCGCCATCTTGAAAAAAACCGCTCAATTTTTGGACTTTTCCCTGTTTTTACAAAATATCTCCTAAAGTATTGGTCTGACAAAAAAACCTGTTCGCACTTTCATTACGCTAGAGAACATTGTCTACAATTTAAGACAAAAACGAAATTTGTAGCTCTAATACTTCCCGAGATAGACCTCTTTGAATTTTGAGAATTTTTCTCAAAAATGTAAAAATTACAGATTTTTGGTCGGTGATTGCTTGATAGCAAGTAAATGGTGAATCCTACACTAAAGTTTGACATAACAATTATAGTAGAGGTTAATAGCTCAAGTTTAAGACCAAGCTTATTCTTCTAGCTCGTTTAGATTACGCGATACAATATTTTGAATATTTGTGTAGTTTTCTAGGAAAACACGTGATAACTTAATACTGACAAAATCAATGTATTTATTAAAAAACAAAAAGGTTCATATATTACTAAGTTTGTATATCACATATATCCAATAGTTCTGTGAATTATATATCAATAAATATGTAAGTAAATAAATAAATGATAAATAATTATAAATAAATTATGCACTACACAAATTTCATGAAAAAAAGTGTCTGCTGAACCACAACTTTACATTTTCATACCTTTTGAAGGGCCCGCGCCATGTCCCTCGTTGTTTTGGCTCCCATTCCGCACATAGTAACATTACACTACTTACAATTCAATGTCTTCACACTCCAGTTGTTCAACAACCATGTCAATTGGTGCTGGAGCATCTCCCTCTTCAGACTCGTTGTCTAAAATGACTGCCATTGGATTTTCGCAAGACTGCCAATGCAATGTTTACATAGGAAAGAACAATGCAAACCTGCTTTCCTGCATCCACATGCATTCGTGCAAATTTTTTTGGAAGTACAGGAAATGCATTGAAGGAGGGACTATGGTGCTGGACCCTTCTCTGCTTTCTTAGGGAAGAGGCCTGATGGAGTGTGCATCCAGCCCCATTTCAAAGGATCTTTTTCGTTTCCCAACCATGTTTGCACCTGGTGGTAACTTCTCATGGCATGCAGTTGTGCAGCATCGGTAGTTGGTGGCAATCTAGCGAGGTTAAATTTAGTTTTAGCTGCAGCTTTAACAAATGAGTGGTACCTTAGTTCATCAAGGCTTTGAGTTGCTGGATCCCCCCCATACAAAGCAACAAGAACATTCTCCCCTGCTTCTGTTACTTGCTCTGTTGTTGCTTGAGGATTAAGGAATGTTGCTGCTGCATTCAAAAGTTCTTCATGTTTCAAAAATAAACTAATAAATTTGTTATTACCTTGGCCAAACATTGCAGATGTGGTATCACAACCACTGATATCATGAATAAACAAAAGTTCATTCGAGAATTTATGATTAAATGATGTGGTTGAGTAATAACTATCTGGCGTTTTCCCTCTTCCACACTTTTGGAAAAAAAACATTACTGTGTGTCGATGCCAATGCAGTTAGGAGAACTAGAAGGTCAATGTCCTCACCAACCACACGCACATAGTCATACTGAGGAGCAACAGAAATGGCAGTGTTCACAATCGAGAGGTCAGCATCTTCAACTGCCTGCTGCACGCAGATATTAGCTTTTTGCAAAGCCTTCTTGAGCAGTTCGATAAAACGTTTCTTATTACATTCATTTACAAGGAGCTTTTCTTTTGTATATTGTAACACTGTTTCTTCCTGAAACATTACATCAGGAGAAGAATGGGCTGCCCGTCGAAGTCGGTCACAATTTTTGGTGCTCGTTTTGTCATCATCAGGGTAACCATCAAAAATTACAGCTATATCTTGACCATATTTATTATTCAAGTATTGAACATATCTGTCAGCTATTGCTCCAAATGTGGCTTGTTGCCGCCACACAATTTTGTGCAGTAAATGACCACCATCAACCACGACATACTGGGATCCTTCAGGTTTTACATCTTCTGTAATGGGTGAGAATGATGTATATAATGAAGATTTTGTTCCCTTACGCATGCCCTCTCCTGTGAATAACGAGATAGGAAAAGGTGACAGTTCGAATTTGAAAAATGCTTTTAAATCGTCATCTGACTGCTTTGCTATGCATAACCTGTGAAAAAGCATAAGGGGATCTACAACAATGCTGATGTTACCAACTTTGACGGAACTGTTAATAGAAGCAAGTGTCACTACTTTGCCCTTCCGTTTGAATTTCACATTTTCGAAATTTTTCCCCATCATTTTTGAAATCATATCTGTCCCAATCTCTTCTGACAAATGGCAATTTACTTCATTACCTCCCACAATTCCTGAATCTATTGACATTATCATATCAACTTTAGGGAATGGATTCTGTTCAGAAAGCCACTGAGAGATCTTCGCTGCATCTTCATTATCCCGGGCTATTCGAGAAGGCCACGTGTCAACATGTTGTTCTGATTATGTTAATTTTACATCACAGAATTTTTCAATTTCAAAACAAATGTTTTGGAGATGTATCATTCCAAGGGTCCATCGAGTGAGCATCTCCACTATTATCACATTTCTTTTGGAAAATGGCAGTTTCTTTATATAACAAAATACAGTGAAACTTCTATGAGAGACCACCTCTATTAAGTTTACTAAAGTTTTACTGTATCACCATTTTCTTGCTATAATGTAAAGTTGTGGTACATCTGACACTTTTTTTCATGAAATTTATGTTGTATATAATTTATTTATAATTATTTCTCATTTATTTATTTACTTACATATTTATGAATATATAATTCACAGAACTACTGAATATATGTGATATACAAACTTAACAATATATGAAACTTTTTTTTTTAATAAATACATTGATTTTGTCAGTATTAAGTTATGACGCGTGTTCCTAAAAAACTACACACATATTCAAAATAATATATCGCGTAGTCTAAACGAGCTAGAAGAATAAGCTTGGTCTTAAACTTGAGCTATTTACTTCTACTATAATTGTTATGTCAAACTTTAGTGTAGGATTCACCATTTACTTGCTATCAAGCAATCGCCGACCAAAAATCTGTAATTTTTACATTTTTGAGAAAAATTCTCAAAATTCAAAGAGGTCTATCTCGGGAAGTATTAGAGCTACAAATTTCATTTTTGTCTTAAATTGTAGACAATGATCTCTAGCGTAATAAAAGTGCAAACGGTGTTTTTTGTCAGACCAATACTTTAGGAGATATTTTGGAAAAACAGGGAAAAGTCCAAAAATTGAGTGGTTTTTTCAAGATGGCTGCGCCAGCGGTGGTGGTGGGAATTGGAAAACTTGGATTTTTCAACAGTGTACCAACCCTTACAACATATCAAAAAATCGGAACTACCCTAATTAATGTAACTATTCGAGTTTTTTTGTTTCAATTTGACTGGACTATAATGAAAAAGTAGAAGCCTTTGAGTAACGATCTATGTATTTATACCATTCTAGTTTAACTATGCATTGAAAGAAAATAAAAATTGAATGCTTTTCTGAAACATATAAAACGGATAAAACATAACCCCGTTAAAATTGTGAAGCTGATCGGATATCTAAAAAAAAATTAGTAAGTGGAAAGTCTGTTTATTCGACAGCATATGCAAACTATAGTAATAAAATGCAACGTTTTAAATCCTTTTATCAAATTTGTTGACCTGTATCAATTTTTGGATAAAACTGCCATCATGAAGAAATACTTTTCCTATATGCATTTTCTATTATCTTTCTGTAATATGAAATACAAGGGTCATAATTATTACACGCTTAACATGCGTAGTGCCCTTAGTTTGCAATAAAAATATTACACACGTTTTTAATTATAATTTTAATATTGTTACGAACCTATAATGCCTTTTCCCACCAATGTTAATCTTATGGTTGGAAAGAGACATTTGCAAAGGTTTCTATTGGATGCCGGCGGAATGGAAGCCAATGCCCCCCGACCTTGGCGACCAACTGAAGATCCTCCAAAATATTAGAATTTTCGTCCTATCTGTTAGGATATTAAGAATGTACTAGATGATTCTATGTGACTTCACATCCTGTCAGAACAGAATATAAATATCTAGTGAACGAGGAATCAATAATATCTTTGGTGTCCTGTTCGCATGGCGAGTTGGTCAGCTGTTGGACGCTGAGTGCTTTTGCTCGTGTTATTCTGTTATTATTAGTGATTTGCTATCTGCTTGTGTTGCTTCTGTAAGTGCTGTTTTTCTTGTTCCCTGTACTTCGTGATTTGCGGAATATTCGTGTATCTCCATTATGATTTTCATAACAATATAATGCTATTTACCTACGAGTTGCTGTTTTTTAATGACTTGTAATAAATATTAGTGACTGCACTTTTTTAAATAGCCAGAATGTTAAGTATTTTCTTTATACTTTTTCGCATACTTAATATAGCTAAGAGAACGCATTGTAAACATAGAAAATTTCCACCTTGATATTTTAAAGAATCTCCACATTTTAGATTTACAGAGTCCGAAAATACCATTTTTTGAATTAAATCTGTATATGTGTATATCTGCTACATTAACTCAAAAGCACAATGAGATAAATGGATGAAATTTATGTAATCTTTAAACTGAAATTGTAGATATATATATCAAATTTTGGGCGAAATTTCATTTGCAGGAAACCTGTCTGTTCTTCAATCTGCTTATGAAAACATTAATAGTCAGATGTAATTTGCCATATAATTTTACTATAGAATTGTAGTTTTGCATCAAATTAAGGACCAAACAGTTCGTCGAAGTTTGAACTGTTTATAGTAAGGATCAACTGTTAGTCTATCAATTCATGAGTATGTGAACATTATAACTCAAAACAGTAACAAAACAGGTGACTTGATTTTAATATTTGAATTTTATATCAAAAGCTTCAAATCTGTGTCTAATTTTGGATAAAATTTGCCAATAATAAGACTGTCCGTCTGTTTTCATGTGAACAGAATAACCGAAACGCAAACCAAGAAAGATAAAATGAAATTCGGTATGTTGCCTTGAAACTAAAATTGTACATCCATATCAAATTTTTGACTCATTCGACTAAAGAGCAGAGGTTCAAAATGCATACTGGATTCACTTCATTATGCTACGAAAGTAAATGCGAAATGTTCCGTATTGGGTATGTAAGTAAAACCCCGGTTAACCGAACTCGGATTAACCGAAATGCCTCTGAAATCACAAATCTAGAAAACATGCATTGGACTGCACGAAAATAATCACGAGGGCGAGACTTTTTCGACGATATACTGCACTTTTTTCTTTTAAGCCGCTCCAAGAAGGTCAATGATTAATTTTAGAATGGTAAAATTAAAATTAATGGGTATTAAAAATGGTAATTTTATATTCTTTACCTGTTAGGTTTACTACGCCCTTAGTCACCGGTGGGAGTATTGCGTCCGATGGAGGGTAAACTTTAATAAAGTACGTAAGTGTAGACTACAAAGAGAATTTTCGTTTTACACTCAAAACATTTCAAAATTACACTCTGCACTTAGAAACAAAATAGTTATTGATGTTCTTGGCTTAATCGAAAAATTCGTTATCCGAAATGGCTTCTCCCCTTTTAGGTCGGTTAATCAGGGCTGCACTGTATACAAGAAAGTCAAGTGGAAAAAGGTACCTTTTATTTCTTGTTTGTGAATTTAAAATCCCGTATTTTCGTAGTGAAAGAAGACGAGAAGAGTCGCCGAATTTGGACCACTTGGACAGTGTTGGTTGCACAGTGATGGAGAAATAATTTTAAAGAAAAACAAGTGGCAGAATTCTTGTAGTTTTTTCGCTTCAGAACAGTGTAATTAACATTTTATGAAATGCACTTTAAATAAGGAAAGAAGCAGTTAAAAAAAACGTGTCATCGTTCCAATCAAGGAAACCGCTTGCCTGGATTGAACCATATATTTCTTTAAGCACAATTGAAGCAAAAATATTTTTCGATTCTCAAATTCACACCAGCACACGATGTATGTACCCAAGTATGATCTTTTATGCAGTGTATCAGTTCTTTTTCCATTGTTTCGTCATATATGAGACAAAACTACGTATCCTAAGTTTTTATACATTTTGATTCAGCATTTGATGTCTTTAGTGTCCTTTTATTGTATTTTTGCTCTTGTCATTTATTCAAATTCCAATTTATGAGGTCCACTAGTGGTGATAAACTGCTTTCTGAGTTATTCCTGTGCTTTACGATAATAACCCCATTGACTTAAATACCCATTTTAGGCAACCCTTTGTGGTCCAATCTAGACAATCTTTGGTCAACAACAAAAGAAATTCCCCTAGCATCAATTTTAAACTATTATCATAAAATAATTACATCAAATTGTATCTAAAGAAATTTCCAGACTGAGGATATTATAGTATAATTTACTATTTACATTTAAAACAGAGTAATGGCTTTTTGTCTTAAAACATAATTTGTCTATTTTATGGTCCATTATTTAATAGAATTGAAGTTATGATTCCAGACCAATCTAGGCACCGGTCCAAATTCGGCGTCTGTCCAATGTATTTCAATCTGACATGTACATAGTTCAATGGAAGAAACTTAAAATAGATTTTCAACATAGAAATTATATTTATCTTTCTTATTATTCTTTTTATTTATCGAATAGCATTTTATTTTGCATTTTAAAATATAAATATTACTTCAGATAGTCTCAATTCCCTGTAATAAAAATTAAAAAATGACGGAAGGCTGTCTTTTTCAAATAGCCGCTAATGTTAAAGACTACTTTACTCGCGTGACTCTTTTGTTTCTCGAAGTTTCTCGATTTCTCTTTGTTATTCGCGATTCTCTTTTGTTCTTCGAAGCTTCTCGGATCTTTTTGTTACTCACGATACTCTTTTGTTGCTCAAAGTTACTCACGATACTCTTGTATCTCGAATTTACTCGTGATTCTCTTTTGTTTCTCGAACTTACTCTCAATTCTCTTTTGTTTGTCTGAAATACTAATGTATGGAAAATTGGCGAAATAAAATGAAACTAAGGTTACAATGAAAATTGTTTTATTTATTAATAAAATATATTACAATGTAAATTCTTTTGTTTTATATTCTTCAATCGTGCGTGGATATGTTACAATCCTGTGTAGGATCGGGTCGATGATATGAAAAGAAACATACATAATTTAATAATTCGGGACTAATGTTTCTTGTAAAAGTTGAATCAATATATGAATTCCCCAGAGTACTAGGATAATTTGTTGTCACCATGTTCATATCAAAATGCTTCTTTATGAAACCGAACTCTTTCTCATTCCTTTTGACATCTACATTAAAATCACCCATAACAATAATTAGAACATCTTTATCTATATGAAACTCTTCATCGATCAGCAAACTTGTTTCTGAATATTTTATAAGTGCGCTGAATAAGAGCATTTTCAAATGGGATGGATCTACTCCCGGAAGAATGTAAACAGAAGATAGTTTACAACGCGACTGACCATTAATTGTAATATCGGTCATACAAATATCTCCAGAACCGATGTCTTGTAATCGACGTTTATTATTCACAGTAAAATGCATAGGCGTGCAATCTGCTACACTATTTAGATTCCTATAAATCGCCACACCGATAGCTTTTCTCTCTTGTTCATCATTTTTAATCCTCATGAAGGCCTCTAATTCAAAACCTTCCACATTAATTACTTCATCTTCATACAACCAAATTTCATACATTGCTGTCTGACTGCTTTAAAATCTCGTCCGTCGACAATTCTCGGCTATGCGCATACAAACTCTGAACATTTAGATTAGTTATAATCAATGATGTCGAGTTTCTACTGTCATCCTGGACAGCAATGAATCTTCTTTCTTGACTCACCAATACTTTGAATGGATGTCTATCGAGTCTTACGTATTCGTCGTTGATTTCTTTGCTATTCGGTGAAGTTGTTCCTCTCGCATGATGAAATGTATACTCGTTCTTGTCGACAATTCCGATTTTCAATTTTTTTTTTTGTAACTTCTGTGGTTACCCTTTATCTCTAAAATAAGACATTAGTTATGTTTTTAACATATGTATTTACCGAGATACAGAGGATCGCGTCACCAATTCATGCATATTTTTGCCCAACTTTGCGACTCAGTAGTCGCTTAACTACAATTCCGATTTTCAATTTTTCTTTGTAACTTCTGTTGTTACCCTTATCTCTAAAACAAGACATTAATTATGTTTTTAACATAAATAGTTACCGAGATATAGAGGACCTCCCATACATCGTTTATCGTGGCGTTTTGGCGTGTGAATCAATTCCTTACTGAGACCCCAATGGGAGGAACGTAGTCCTACGTTAAAATCAAATATAAGTTTTAAAATTTGCCTAACAATGAAACAGTACTATTTAAATTTAAGTGGTTTTTTTTCCATTTTGTATATAAGGCCAAGTGAAAAGTAAAGTCATTCATTGCAAATTCTAACCTAGTATGAAAACATTATCTCCTAAAAACCATTCCTAGTTCCATTATTCATGAAGTAAATCACAAATTCCCCAGAGAAAATTATCCTAGGATGCATTGTAAATTGCTTTTCGGAAACATAATATTCAAAATGCATCATGCCATACTGCGAAAATGACCATAGATGGATTGCAGAACTGCGGTTTGTCGTAAATCTGAAAGGCTTTTATGCACTGAAATAGAAAGTTTATTTTTATAGCCACCTGAGTGTCCTTGTGAGCGTAATGTAAGGCATAATTTAAAATTTATAACTTTATACAAAATTTGATGGAAGCGGACCGCAAATATTTGAAATGATTTTGGGAATGGTTAGTAGGGGAAATTAGGGATACTTGACCCTACTTTTACTTTTTCTTTTATTTCTCGAATATTTGAATTGTTAGTATCATAAAAGAATTTGATTTTAAGAATGAGATATATACTTATGCTAAATTGATGTTTCATGAAATCGCATATCCCCAAACTTAGGAATATTTGACTTTAATCTGGGGATACTTGACCCTAAGGGTAAGGATACTGGACCCTACATGCAGAACGTACTTAAATTAATTAAATTCTTTTGATAATTTGTATGCGTTTAATAAAATCAAACGATAACAATAGTTCGAGCAAAGATTTTTATTAAAATAAATAAATAAATAAATCTTGCTTTCTCAGGCGAAGAAAAAATAGATGAATTAAATTTTAATCTTTTTTAAAATAATTATTTGCATTATTTGAAATTATCATATTAAAAAGAAATTTTATTCATTAATTAATTACTAACAAACAATTTTTAAGTAATTATCCGCTATATTTGAGTTTCCAATTTAGGCGACAAACTCCCCGCAAAAGAAAACTTATCCCAACACAAAATGTGCTTCGTTTGGTTACGACTTACGGCAATAACTTTTGATAGGGTCAAGTATCCCTAACATGACTTTTTTTTTAAATAATCTAAAAATTAATCATTTAGAATTAAGATACTGCATAACATATACTGCTATCAAATTATAGTTAGAAGTGTGCTTAAAACTCAGAAATATTTTAATTCGTCATATATGCAATAGTAAACTTCCTATCCACTGAAAAATGAAAAAGTTAAAATTTACTTTTGGATCCTCAAAACATATTTACCTCCACACCATTACGATGGCTTTTCAGATTGGAATGAGAATCTCCTCTAAAAGATCATGTGACCAAAGGTCAAATAAAAACGTCACACGCAAATTACCAATTATCTCACAATCCGAGAAAATCGCGTAGGGTCCAGTATCCCTAGTTTCTCCTAAAGAATATTCAAATATTATTATTTGCGTCAACAGATAAGTTACTTATTGATATCGCTTACTTTTTATTTCGGTTATTTATATTTTTGAAGCTTAAACTTAGTGCATGTTTATTATAAACCAAAATCAACAAAGTGATATTATTGATTTTAAGATCATAACATTTATAAACAAACTTGCATTCCCGTCGTAGCTTCCCCCGCGATATGCAATCCGATAAAGAAGGAGAGGAAAATTTATTTTTGTTTACTATATTTCTAAAGAGCAGAGCAGAAAATATCGGGAATAAGAATATGGAGGCCTTTCTTAGGAGGGTGCCATTTTTTTTTTCTCTTGACCGAATTGGATTGGCAATTTTTCTAGTCCATCCCCTGATGGCAATTTTACTTGATTATTAAACAAATTGAAACGAATTTTGGAGTAAATATTTTTTAAACTAAGGGATAACAACCTTTGTTGCTAAAAATCCCTAAACCTCGCATCTCTCGGAGATACAATTCAATTCAAGTCAAGTCAGCAAATATCGTAAGGAATATAAGCAATTTTAAAGAACTTCCTGTTAAACCCAATTTGTAATTCTTCCTTCAGGCTGGAAAGTGAATACTTCAGCATTTCAATACTTATCTTTTCGGGGTGATTTTCACTATTAGAAGTTGAGTTTCCAAGAATAATTTCTTAGTAGAACCTGCCAAATTTCAAGTTCCTGGGCATCATGATTGGGAGATTAGCAAAGACCACTCTGTGAGTTGCGACAACAGGTGAGGAGTAATAACATTCAGCATTGTAAGATTGACTGCGGAATAAAAATCAATTTCTAGAGCCTGATTTTTGTTCACACATAGCTTGCCTGGCAGAGACTTTCCTTGTTCCACTGTCTTGAGGAAGGCCCTCGAGAAAGGAATAAGAAACTTCTGACTTTGTGATAATCATTTAACTCGTGATACTTTTAGGAGCAATGTGCCTGTTCTATCCCTTGTGCTTGCACCTGCCTATTTACAGATCTGTGATTTCATTTTCAATTTGAAATTTAAGTCAAAGGCGAAAACTATTCAATATTCAATCGTGTGTTAGTTGAGTTGAATAAAGTTATGAAATGGAATGAGATAATTTATTTAAGAGTCCAGCACATGTTTTATTGAACTCACTTGAACTCATTTATGATTTCTTGTTGAAAATGTCTATTGAAGTTAATCCTTTTAAACAATTCATATGATATTGACAAATAATATTTAATAAGTGAATGAATAGAAGTGTTTACAGCGCGTTTGGATGCAGAACTCGATACTTTTTGCAAGCTTTGTAACCATACTTCTCAAACAAATTTGCATAAATTCCCAATGTAAATCTGATTTTATACTTCAGAATTTTAGAGAGACCCAGATATGGAAAATATATTTTTATGTTGAATATGATGAATGCTCAGACGTTAGTTATTAAATAAATTATAGAATAAAGTAACAACATCTGATGAATTTTGCTACTGATAAACAAAAATATACATTACTATTTCTGGCATGATTCAGTCTTTATTGACGTTCAATATCTGTTTCAAATATTTAAAATTTTAATTTGTCAGCTATAAGCAATTGAAGATGAATTTCTAGAAAGTTATGGAATTTTACGGAGCGATTTAAGGTTTTAGAAAAAAAAATATTTTTTAAAGAATATAATCATTTTCTTTGCATCATCATACTATTCTTTCTTCCACAGCTCATAACAGCGAATGTGTTTATCTCGCTTTGAGAAGTGTTCCAAAAATATGTCCCTCCGGAATACCATTAAGATTAATGATGATTTCGTTTCAAGTATCCTTTAATAAATAGCCATCATCTCTATTCTTTCTTCCACGAAGTAAATTAATAGCTAAATTAGAGGATAAGTTTTAAGATTTCCCACCTTCTTACTCAAATAATTAATCATTATACTTTGTTTTCTGATACCAAAGCAGGAATTGGTTAACTAGGTTAACAATATATTTCTTTAGCTAAGAAGGACAATAAGAAAAAATAGGTTAGAAGAAGCATTACTACAAAACAAATCATTCTAGAATGAATATTTCTCCTTAGAGTAGCAACAAAGGATGCTAGTTGCTTCTGTGTTGTTACTGGAGAAGTTCAATGAGCTTTAGACGAGTTACAGCAAATGGAATGTAGGCATTTATTCAAAATTGGTCTTATATTGAATTGCGAAGCGGAATACGCTTATCAAGGGTTATTAGTGTCTCTGCATGTAAAATTAATCGTTAAAACTTTGAAGTTCATGGTAAACATGGATTGAGCAGTTGAGTATAGGTGTCAATACCAGACCTAAGATAACACACAACGCTTCAAGCGTGATGTGTTGTACTACCCCCATATAGTTTTGATTTGACTCTTAGAGATTACTTCCTTTTCCAACAAATGAAAGAGCACTTGTCAGGAACAAGACTCTCATACGATAAAATCAAGACAACTGCCAAGAAATGGCTAAATGAACAGAGACATGATTTCTAACAATCCGTGGGTAACAACTTAGTCCTGCGGTTTTAAAAAAGCCTCAAACGATTTGGCGATTATGTGTAAAAGGGATGTGATGGCATCCTTTTGCATTCCATTTGCTTTTTATTTCAGCTGGTACTTTAAAATTTTTTATTGCATTGTAAATTTTTTCGACCAGATTATGCATATGAAGGCAATTGGGGATGAATCTCGTAGTTATGGATAGGTATCAGATGTCGATGACCATACATTGGTAATTATATCTTTCCCTTGACCCTCCAGTCGTTCAGATATTTTAATCTAATAGATTGTTTTCTGAAAAATTAGCTTTTGAAGTAAATAACTGGCTCTTTATTGCATTTAATCAAGTGTCTGAAATCGTAACAATGTTTTAACTATGGTAGTTTTAATTAATTATACACATAAAAGTGAATTATCTGTTTTTGAACTGAACATGGAAAATGTAAAAATACGGAGTAAATGCTTCTCATACCACATTAAGTTGGGACTTTTTACCCAGGACTCAAATTTAACTTTCACTCAGCTTAGTCAGATCCTCGATGAACTGTCATTCCGTGTCTGTAATTCTCCGAGCCTGAATTCAAAACTCTGCCACAAGCCCACAGAGACCCATCATTGTGGATGCTAACTTAGAGAATAAATTGCGTTGTACTTAATTTCTACCAATATCCATTTAGAAATCATTAAATAGTATCGAAAGAGCTAATCATCAATGTACATATCCATCACGTTCACATGGGTTTCAATACATCAAATTGGGTTTCAATTACAGTAGAATTATGATTATCCGTCCCCGTCGGGACTTGGCCTCTGACGGATAACAGAAATCTCTGAATGCATATGTACAGCAATGTGATTTCACTGCTTTCTTGGGACGATAATGAAAATAAAATCCTTTAAAAATGAATAATATATACATGTTGTATTTAATTTTACAAAACGATCAATATGAACTACAATACAAGAGTAGTAAGGTACAGAAATGTATCGTAAAACTATAAACCTACGTTACCTCTTGCTTTTAGACGATGGCGATAACAGAAACTGACGGTTAAACGAGTAACGGTTAATCGAAGTTTCACTGTTTTGCATTTAAATTGTTGTAAACATTCAATTACTCGTTATTAGCACGAAGTCTCAGAATAAACTTATTTCTGTGAATGAATAATTGCTGACTTATTCTGCTCAGAAAATACTCTGCAAATACCTATTTTGGATAAGCTCTGGTATTTCTGATTCACGGTTTCACTCATAATGTATGTCACAGTAAAGGTCAAAATATATGTGGATCTGATTTCAATGAAAAAAATTTCATCAACACAATATGTCTCTGATCTTAAAGTTTTCTCGCATCATTTGCAGCATTCTGAAAAATTCAAATCAACTAAGCACCGAAAAGTGTTCTCAAAACAAACTCTTATCTTTTGTACAGTTCAACATGGGAGATGTCGCTATCGCAATGGTCTATTCATTCCAATCTTTCGAAAGTCTTACTCTATTGTTTTCAGTCAATCCTCTATTGTGTTTCGAATGTTTATGTTTAAGTCAGTGAGTTAATTTCGTTTAAAATTTCATTTGAAACCATAATTAATTTTTAGTTTAGGAGTTGTACACCAAATGTTCAGTTTAAGGGTATATATCTCTTGAAATATAACTCTGAAATTTTGATAATGGTTTATATACTATACATGTCAGCGCTTTTAAAGTAACAAATAAATATTTTGTGTAATGAATCCAATTATTCTTTTCATTATGTAAATATTAGTTTAATATTTTGGATATGTATAGAATGGGTTCAAGCACATCAATACGCACGGGTTTGCAGCAAATATTTCCATTTCACTAATTACAAAATAAATATAGTATTCCGTTTAAAAGGAGCAATTCGAAAAAATGCAATTGTTGTAGAAATTTGCATCCATGTTCTTTTATATTTACAGAGGGTTTTTGCACATTTTCAGAACGATTTCGATAAGGAATGTAAAAAAAAGTAGATGTTTTGGAATAAAAATTTCTGGCAACAGCTTATGGACGAGTTTTCTGGTTTGTTTACTTACATTAAAAACCTTGACATTATCGGCTTGTGTGTTGGAATTGCACTTTGAAGATTCCATTAACTTAGCATTACACCGGAATTACGTAGTCCCAGCACTTAAATGTGAACAAACTAAGAAGAAAACTCGTCCATTATTTGAAATGAGAAATATCGTCTGCTTCTTTTAAATTTATTCTTCTTTCAAAATGTCGAACGTAAACAAGCTGTGGATTGAATAATTTGTTTTTGCGCTTTCCGAAGAGAAATATTCCTATTCCATAGTTCGAAAACGTTGTGAAATGCATGGTATTAAAATTTCTAAGTGCAAAATAAGCAACAATATTAATCGGAAAGGGAAAAACCGTCAATCATTATTTCTACATGGAAAGAAGATTCCAAAGAAAAAGGTACGTACTGTTTCAAATATTTCTAAAGTGAAATCGCTGGTAACAAGAGGAAATCGCCGACGCAGAAATCGATCGCAAAGTCTTTAAATACATCTGTAGGAAGAAAAAATAAAATAATAAACCGATATTTACAACTTAAAAAAGCTGAAAAACATAATGTTCACCAGCTTTTGCCGAGGCATGGGACTCAACGCAGAACAGTTTGTATAACCCTGTATGAAAACTATTTAACAGGAGATAAATGGAAATACATTGTGTCCCTTGATGAAGCATGAGTTTACTTAAATGACTGCAACAAAAATAGGTCTATTTACTATCGAAAACGAAGAGAAAAAAATGAAAAATGTACAGAAACTATCAAGAGAAAGTTTTACGTCCGGTATTTACAGAAGAAATCCCAATCACTTTCAAAGAGTTGAACTTCATCAAGACAAAGCTACAAGTCATACTTTGAAAAGTACCAATGCATTCCATGAAAAGTTGAAGACTGATACAGGTATTGCATATATACCTTTTCAACATATTCCTGCTAAGTCCCCTGACGTTTAACCTTTGGACTATTGTGCTTTTGTTCTGTTGAAAAGAGGTCTTTCTAAGCGCAAACTTATCACGATTGATGGACTATGGGAAGAAGTGGAAGAGGAATGGAAATTAATACCCTTGGAAATTTTACGAAAAGCCCTTCTATCATGGAAATCACGAGACAGACTTGTAGTCCAGAAAAAAGGCTGTCAGATCGAATATTTAAAAAAATAATCTTCACATTTTAAACATCAATTAAACGACCCCTAAATCGTTCTAAAAATGTGTAAACAGCCTCTGTACTATCCGTGTCATTTAATTCACTAGCAGGCCAGGCTTGTTTATATAGTACATTGCGGAACTATAGAACCCCAACTTTCCCAGTGTACAAACAGAAGTAACAATTTATTCAATTTTACATTTTATAATTAAATACATCATTAATATATCGCTATTTACCTTTCAGCGTTTTCAATTTTCTGGAGAATCTCTGGGAAAATCTTAGACAGAAAACCTTCTCCCTTTAAATTTTTTTTCCTCATCCGAATTATGAAATGTTCCCTCTCTGGGAAAAAAAAATATATTTTCAAAGTACTACATTTTCAGCCTAATTCTCTTCCGCTGCACAGGGGCAGGTCAAGAGCTATTCTTTCGTGTTTTTAAATTGAAAGAAGAACTGTGGAAAAGCGTAGTACCAGAAATGTTAAAAACAGAGTTTTAAACATTTCTCCAAGGCAAAAAAATTCGAAACCAAAAAAAGATAATGATAAATAATAAAAAAATTATCTCTTATTGCAGTTAAAGTTCAATGAAATATTTTTTGCAACTCAAATAGATTTTATTATAATTATTATTTACTTGTTGAGATATCTGAAAGAAGGTTCTTTCAAATTTACGTGATCCCAATATCATTCTTTATGCTCCTGTTTGGAGCCGTGACTCATGGTTTAGAAAGACCTAATTTAGAATAAAACGTAGGTAACTCCAAAGACCAAAACTTAAAAAAATATCAATAATCTTATTTTCAATTAAAAATAACACAGCTCACCTACAGATAGATGTAAAAGAATAAATTCATAAATTAATCATTTTCTTTTCGCTTTGGCAATTCCTGTAACACCACCAGGCCGTTAACTCTGCTTTTCAGGATTAAGAAGAATAAAATATATTCTGAAGTGTATTATAAATCGCGATAGATTGTATGCAATTGCAATGATTTCAACGTATAAAAGTGGTGCAAATATGTATCACTGTGCAGTGAAAGATTAGGAGTTATATTCGTTCGATGTTTAGATCGTACGAGCCGCTATTGTTAACGAATGATATTTCCACTTACAATTTTAAAAGCTGCATCATCAGACGGAAATGGAAAACCAGAAAGTATTTTGAAGGGTTTTCGGTTTAGCTGTTCTTTGTTTTTATCAATCATGATATTTGATTTCAAATCTGAATCTCAGGAATTTTCTTCGTCTTTAATCTTTGATTCTATGTGGTGTAGATCATGTACGCGTACTCTATAATTTTGACACATGTTTTGACACGCAATAGGGATGTTATCAAGAGTATTTTTTACGTGTATTTCACCTAATTTATTCATTTACTCTAATCTGATTTTAATGAAGTTTCTTTCTCTAGCTTTGATCATCCCTTTGAAAATTTATTTATTGGAAAGTCATCTCAGATTAATAAAATCCCTTAAATACTTTCATGAATTGTAATTGAATTGTGAAATGAAATTGCAATTGATTGCAAACAATTGTAATGAGAGAAAAAAGCAGTTTAGAATATTTTTTATTTACTGCTGTAACGTCAAATGACATGTTTTAAATAATTAAACATTATTATTTAATTTTTATAAATCTAATTAACATAAGTAGTGGTAAAGAACTATTTCTAAAGATTAACGTTGTGATTCACTAAAAAATATCTACAGATTCAAGTCCGTATCTGCACACGATCTTAAATAAGGTACAAGAAAAGCACAAAATCATTTTAGCAACTGAACATACACAAGTTCTTCCGATTCAGTTTGAAAACTGAGTGTAAAAAAGTCAGGTGAGAAAGTTTGTATAATTTCCTATTTATTTTAGAAATGAAAATTAAAATCAAATAATCCTGTAAATCAAATAAATGCTTAAATGGAACCAGAAATGAGTGATAAAAAAGGAAAAATCGAATAATCATTCAGAAAAAAACTGCATTTTCCCCCTAAGTAATTTTAATATGATTTATGACACTACTGCTACATCTCAATATTTCCAGCAAGAAGATGATCATTAATATTAACATCATATAGTAAGGTATTTTTATGTAATGATGATCTCCGAAATATACTTATCCAGATATAAGATTTTCTTATCTTTTTCTTATTTTTCTCGATGGCAATTAAATTTATTCCAAATTTATGTGTCCCTGAAAAAGGTGACTGAAATGAATTCAGGTTAAAAACATATGTTAACGGAATCAATTTACAATGAATGCTACAATTAAAATTTAAACAAATATGTTTTGCTTTTAAAATATTCTTCATATAGATCTTTCGAACTCTTTTTTAAACAAACAAATCACATTCCAAGTTGATTGAATTCACTTCCTAGAAACCTCGCTTAAGAGAAAATATTCACCCATGTTGCCATCAGAGTGAGAGAAGAAAGCAATTTCTCTGAAGCCAAATACAGACAGAGTGAATATCGGCCCAAACAAGTCTGAGCCATTTCTCCTCTGGAACAAAATTAATGCGATAGTATCTCAAGCGTTATTACTCCCAAGAACTGAATACTGCGGAGATGTATTTATAACTCGGTCTGTTGAGTTCTAATGTTCTTTTTTTTCTTGAAATTGCTAGCTGACTCATTTTTCCATCTCATGTGTTCCATCGATTTCGTTTGCTCTGAAGACGAAGCAAGATGATTTCTGCACGAAAACACTGCATAATTTGACTGAGAGTGCATTGACAACAGCCTGGTCTTTATTGCATTAATTTAATTGTTTGAAATAAAAATTAAGACAAGAAAATTGGGATTTTTTCGGATAAGACAAATGAGTTAAATGAGTTGTCGTCTGTTTTCAGCAGACTTTTATTGTTCTTAAAACTTATTGGCTCAATCATGCAAATAATTTGTTTGAAAAAGTGTTTAAATGTTTTCCTTAAAGTTTTGAGATTTTTTTTTAAATTCTATCTATGAAGCCTATCATTTGTGCAGTAGTGTTCATGTGACAAACATAATTTATCACGTCATCTAAATGCGTAAGTAAATGTTCCACTATAACAGAGGATCGCTACTTGTGGTATGTGTACCCCTAGGAATACTCAAAGGACTATTTGGGGGCACACGAAATCGAATTTGTTAATGGCGGAAACAAGAAAACACAAGGGTCTAAAAGAGTTAGAATTTTGTTTCTCCAAGTGAATACTAGCTATTTAATAATTGTACCACTTGAACAGTTGATTATAACGAAGTGTAACTTTTAGCTATCTTTATAACTTAAAACGAAATAATTAGAATACTTGTTTTATTTGCTTTGGCGTTTAACTAATACTATTGTAAAAATGGAATAAAATGTAAAATCAAAAATAAGTTCTGCAAAGTTATTAATTCGAGTCATTTCATTCCTAAACTGACTTAAGCTAACCTTAACATTATTGGTAAAAACTTCTTTGCATAGACGGATGGTTGGAGGGGGAGGAGTTGGAAATGATAGTAGGGGGTACGAGTAAACAAAAACAATAAGCAAGGGGTACGCGAAGGAAGAAAGGCTGGGAACCCCTGCAAAGTGCAAAAGTATTTGTCATCTAACATTTGCTACTAAAAATTTTTCAGAAGTTTTAGAAGTAGTGCAAAATTTCTAAATACTTTGATTTTGAATTTTTACGTGATAATAGTTTATTGCTCTGTTTCCCAGAATAAAAAAAAGAGAACCGACTAAAATTCAAGATGGTAAATTGTAAAATTGTAAAAAAAAAACACTCACAGTCGGATACGTGTGAAAATATACTTGACATAAAAGACAACTTCAGATTTACTGCAAAGTTATTATCACAGTTATTTCGGATGTGTTCAAAATACATTTTAGAGCTAAAGCTGTATGTATTAAATAAAGTATATTTTCTACAGTTTCTAAGTACAGTTTCTATGAATAAAACCAGCTTAATTACACCTTAAAGGGTCGGAGTACTTTATTATGTAGAAGTGAATGGAGAAAAAAATGTAAGGGACTTCTAATAAAAGGATGGCAAAAAAATCCCTTTGATATCCCAGTTTCAATAATGAAAAAAATAACATGCGAATAATCGCAGGAATTTCACCGATAGATTTCACAACAGCTTATTAGTCTAGTAAACATATTTTCATAAAAATTATGATGGAAAATACTTATTTTCATTCAAATTACAAACATTTCCGAATGCTACAAATTCGTTTTCCGTTTCCAGCATTTTTATTTCATTTTATTCATTTTGATAGACCGTGAAAAAATCAATTCAATCTTAAATCTTCTTTATATTCATTTTGGTGCTTTATTTTTTTTACGATCTTCAGTATCCTATGTACGTTTCCCTTAATAATAAAAAGCCTAAATTGAGACACATCTTCAGATTTTAATCTTTCTCCTTAGATTGTAATACATTTCAAAGAAATAAGTAGAGGTAAAGAATAAATTTTCTTTGCCAAAAGAAATTGCAAATACTCACATATTGGCATTAGAAATCACATTCCTAGTACGTAAGAAATGCGTGATAAGGAATGTTTTATTGCTTATCTTCGTATACAAGAAATCCTCCGGAAATGCCATAATAGATAAACAGATCGATAGATTCCTGAAAGCATACGATATCAATAGGCAGAAGTGAAAAAATTCTGCTTGTGTCACCTCAATTGATGCAATAAAAATGATAAATTGGCGCGAAGAAGGCGTCTTGTCAGTGATGAATAGTATTTTGGTTTGATTCTGAATACAACTTGACACATTCTGACAAAAATAAATTTCGATATTAAAAAGAGTAGTAAGTAAAAAACAACGATCAAAATATATTCTCTCAAAAGACGTGCTTTTTTACAGATACAATATGTTATTTAACAAATATCATATAAAACAATTCGTCGCAATATATGGCAGATCAACTTCAGAAACTTTATTTTGATAGAGCTCTTTAAAATTTACGTGTTGTAATTTTGTTCTCGTGATTTACATTACATGCCAAGCTGTTTCAGAAACATACTAAAATGAATTATTGCTGTCTTAAAATGTAAAATTGATCCTTACAAGTAGCAAAAATTCAAGAGTTCAAATTGTCTGTTTTTAAGTTTTTAAAAATAGATCTTTTTCCAATGAATTCATTTTATTTTGAAAGAGAAATAATAATTCCCACAGCCAATTACTACCCAGAATTATTTCTCCATTTTTATATTACCTGAAATTTCAATATATTTAATACTTGAAAAATTTTCTATTCCCTCATTACAATATATTTTGAGTAATAGTTTAACCATACAAATACAGC
>BGPR01003313.1:7284-45704 GCA_013235015.1 Araneus ventricosus | reverse complement strand
ATGCATTGAGTCCCCATCCGGAAAAGTTCTCCAGTTTTTCAAAAAAAAATCGCGTTTTCTTCTAGTAATTTTGCTACTGTTGATGAGGAGTGGCCTTTATTGAAACAGGTATGTAAATTCGGCCTTTTCTGCTTTCATTGCATAATTCTAGTTTGTGTTGCGGTATATTTGTTTTCTTCCAATCTCGAGAAAGTGTGAAATGAAAACATGCTATGATTTTAGAATTTCAAAGGAATCAGTTTGTTATTCAATCTGCTTGTTCTTGTATTTCATCTACGGGAGTAGAAGTGGATGGTTCTCTCAAAACTTCTTTTGAAATTCGACTTCCTTATGCATACTTTCTGCAATGTATTCACATTTTTCCTTCACTGAATGTGTTGCTTTTGAAAAGAAACACTATTTTAATTATTAACCCTTTTGACTGCTTATCCCGCGACTTCCTCGGGTAGGAAGTAGGTTTATTTCCTTCTGCATCCTGTGATTTTCGCAAGCTATGAAATTTATTTAGAAATGTTACAGCGTTGAATCGCATTAAACTAATAAAGCCTTGCACATAAATAACAATTATCTTCGTTTAAACATATTTGAACATGTTCGCGAATGTTGCATCTAATTAGGGATTTTAAAAAAATTCGGCAGTCAGAGGATTAAGCTGTTGCTTATTTTCACTTAGAAATGTGTCAAAATATCTCGGCCGAAACACCTCCTAGTTATTTGGAATCTCTTTTCGCATATTTTTATTTAACTAGATTTGATTTACGCTTGTAAAGTTGGAATTTTGTAGTCGATTTTTCACACACTTCTTCATGAGCTATATTTTTGAAGTTTTGAACACTTGTGTATTCTACACATCTCTTCTCAATGACTCATTAGAAATGTAATTCCAAATTATTACTCCACTATATACTCTCTAAAGAGAACAACTAAGCATTTAGCGTAGCAGGAAAATTACAGCGCATTTATGAATTGAAGATAATTATTGTCTCTGATTCAAACGTTTACTCATAAAATATCAATAACAAAAAATTAGATATTTTTCAAGAAGTATCAACATTTGGTTTCATTTGTTCAAAGCTTTTCGCAATCGCAATTGTAAAAGAGTTTTAGAATAAAATAAATATATCTACGCAAGCTCTATTGAAGCATCTTAAATTCGTAAGTAATGAGAAAATGCGTTTCATTTGCATTTTTTTGCCTTCAACAAATAATTGCTTAAGAATAATTAAAAGAATAAAGTATTAAACAAATTTATTTCTCTTATGGTGGGATTTAATGAAAAAGAGGAAATGTAAATATTTCAAATAGAATATTAAGAAAATATATGTACGGTGATATAATATTTCATTTTCGCATATCATATTTAAATAACGATCATTCCGCATGAAGAGAAATTTCTATTAGAATTAAAAGAATTTTATATGAATAAAAGAAATAAAATATATCCATAAAAATTTAAAATAAATTGTTATCACAATGGCAGCTTTAGTTACCGATTATTATAAAATAAAGAATTTGTCCAAAGTTAGTTTTGGAGTAATGTAATCAGCACCCGTAACCACTGATAATTAGCAAGATACAAATAATATAAGCAGCCGATAGAATAAAAAATGATGTTTTCTTCTTTTCCAAATAAAAGGAATATTTTAATTTAATATCATAGTAAGAAAGAAATTACCGTTAATAATTTTTCTCGCCAATACATTGATTTGAATAATTTGGCATTCTAATGTTAATTAAATAGTGAGTTTAGTAATGTAATTAATAAAATCAAATTCTATTTCAATTCCTTTTTTATGAATACCATGAAAATATTACCTTTATACAGTTTTTAATTGTCATTTCAAACTGTTTAAAACTTTTTTTGCGAAGGTGATATCGTTCAAACTTAATACTATCGATAGTATTAAATTACTTGCCAGGTCCTAGAAAAATTGTTTTTGATGATACAGGGTGTCACACAAAGGACTTCCTCATTTTAAAATTAAATAACTTGGAAACAGCGATTGATAGAAGAATGAAATCAATGGTAGGTAAAATTCGAAAGCCTTAAAAATCTGATACAGATGTTTCAGAATTAATTACAAATGTTGCCAGCAGGTGGCGCTGCATGCTGTAGTCGTAATGAAAAGTCCGAGAAAAATGTAAACTGTCCTGTGCAAGCAATCGTTGCACTCACATCACAGTGGATTCAGAATGTGCAGTGCATCTTTCTTAGGAAAGAGATGGCGCATACCAAGAATGAAATTTTCACTCACCTTCTGTAGTATGTTAATGGAAATGGAGGCACACTCCTCACAAATCAATTTCTCAAGATCATGCAGTGTTGCAGGATTGTTCTGGAAAATAGTATCCTTCAATGTGCCCCACAAGAAGTAGTCGCAAAGGGTGAGATCTGGTGATTATGGAGGCCGATCCATGCGAGTCCCAGTAAATGCGGAATCCTTCAAAGCAATGAGGCTATTCTGGAAGTTAGTTACCATCTAATGCTTCCATTTACGTTGACACACTAGAAAGGGGGACATAAAATTTTATTCTTGGCACAGGATGTGTTTTCTCTATGTGCTAAGTAAAACGCACATTTTGAATCGATTGTGTTGTGATTGCAACGGTTGCTTGTAAAGGACAGATTCTCAGACTCTGGCGTACAGTCCCACCTGATGGCAACATTAGTAATTAATTCTGAAATATCTGTATCGGATTTTTACGGCTTTCAAATAAATACACCATTGGTTTCATTCTTCTATCGATATCCGTTGACGAGTTATTTAATTTTGAAATGAGCGAATCCTTTGTGGGACACCATGTACAAAGTATTGCACATTGGCATAACAGCACATATACAAACAGAAGGAAAAATAACAAGGCTGGTTGGTTGGTTGGTAGTTCAAAGAGAAATCAGAAAGATGGAATATGATATTATAATATTGCGTGATATAATAAATTTGGACAGAATACTTAAGAAAAAATATTTGAAAATACATTGAGCATGATGAACAATAATAATAATGATAAAATAAATATGCATAATATTAAAAAGGAAGGCAATAGTATAAAGGAAACAACAATGTATGTAGAACAAATAATATATAAAAAATACGAAAAGATAACTCCTTCTTGGAACATTTTTATCATCGGGGCTAGATGAAAGGACTGTGGATCATTAAAAATTAAACCATGTAAAAGAAAGAGAGAATTGCTGTGAGATGCAGAAAAGAAATAAAGGAAGTATAAAAAGAAATTCACCGTAAGACAACAGAAAACGGATGGAAGACAAATGCTGTGGAAGCTGAACGAATTAATATTTATGAGCTAGAAGGGAATATCTGATAACGCCATTCAAATAAAGGAAACCTCAAGGCATGGGAACACTAAGTGAAAAATTCATGGAATGATTTTAAAAGAGTGAAATCTTCAAAGAATTGTAATAATAAAATTCAACAATCGCAATTGTATGTTTAAGAATGTTATTACATTGTTTGAAACTTCACATGTTATAATAACGTCATAAAATTCAGTAAATTAAGCTAATGGTAACTAGAATTGTGTTTCCCAGTCTAAAATATTCCTTGATAATATGATTTACTTATTCAATCAAGAGTTTATTTGTTAGGTAGAATACTTATTTTCTTTGATAAAATTCTGTCGCTTGATGAGAGTGGAAGGATAAAGGAAACGAAAAATTGAATGACAAAAGATATTGACTAACCTACATTAGTAATTGAAAATTTTCATTTTACAATAATAACACACTAAGTGTTGATGAAAATGTCTACCTATAGACTAACATTGAAGCCAATCGATTTGAAGAGAAGATTTAAATATTTAAGAATTGAGAAGATTCAGTTTAGTGTTGTTAAATAAATCAAAAGCAGATAATTTCAGTATGGTCGCAAATTTTCTTCATTTGGAATTTCATGATGTATTGAAAATTTATCGGCGGGAAAGATGCGAGTGCTATGAATCTTCTGAAGACTACTTCATGGATTTTATGACCAAAGAGAAATCTTGATGCAACAGATTGAGGTGGCAGAGATCAAAAACAAATAATATACTAGAAAAAAATTGTGTGTTCTTGCAATATGGACATCAACGCTTCAACGTAACAGAATGTTTTGTTGTGGAAACCAGAAAACTATCGAAATTAAAAGTGCAAGTTTAAATTTATCCGAGAGATATTGAATATTATAAATGATAGGTAAGATAAATTGATGGAAAATGGTATAGCGAAGAAAGTTAGGGGATTTACACTAAGTTAGGCATGAAAATTTAAACAGAAGTTTTCTTCCTGTAAAGAAATATTTCAACTGATATTTTGTTTGGGCATAAAGATTTTTAATAGACAATAGTGCATATATTGGCAGTATGATATGGATAGAAGAAAGTTCTCTTATGGCAAGATTATCGAAAATAACTATAAAATCCAATGTAATTACGTATAAGTTTCTAAGTCCTTAAGTTTGATATTTTTATTTGAATAGATTGCCTATAACAGCTTTCCTTTCTTTAAAATTCATAAAGTAAATGTGAACGGTAAACGAAATCCGAAACTCAACAAAAATAACCTTTTTGATATTACGCTGTACGAAAACACATTAAAATTATATAATGAATAACAATTTATAGGGATAGATTTAAGTTCATGGCTTTTCATATTTATTGTCTTGTTTAACGGAACGAACATGCTTGCCGTCCTCTAATGAACGAACATGTATGAACGAATCCGTCTTATATTCATATTATTATAATAGAAATTTTTATTATTAACTCATTTACGTCATGGATAATATAATAATTCATATCCTCATTTCGCAGATATACAGCATCATGCTTTGTTTATTATGATTGCATAACGTATGTCTAAGTAACTTGATACAATTATCGTTATTCTCAAAATTAACATAAACATGATTGGATGCATATTTTTTCACATATACCAAAGCAAAAAAAGGCATATGAAAGATATAAGCAGTATAAATAATCCAAATGTGTTTATATCTCCTCAATATCATAAAATTGGAGTTACCTATGGCAACAGTATCATGTAAGCACTATTCATAAAGAAACTTACAGAAAAGTTACAGTTTTTCTGTGGTAAAAAGAATATCGGGTAAGAGCACGTTCAAAATACCGTATTTATATTCACTCTACACCAGTGAGAGAGCAGTGAATAATTTAGGGAGGGGAGTGAAATATATGAGATAAACTTTTGATAGAAATGCATCTCCAATGACATGATACCAGGATGAACATAATCAGATGGGGGAAGCAAAAGAATAGATAAGAATTCCGAATTTTCAGATTAGACACCAGGGAAATTCTCTCAGCCTCATTGAGTTTATCGAAATAAATAAATAAGACGAAATTGTAGGAGATAATTTTCTGTCTTCATTGATAAATATTTTGTTCCATAGTTGCGATTTTTCGTTAAAAGAATTGACTGGCCCCAAAACTGTACAGAATGAAAAAAAAATCGCATCCTTTTTTACAAAATACTTGAACAGTTATACAATTCGTGTTGTGTATTTTGAGGATTATTATTTTTTTATAATAAAATAAGAAATTATATCTCAAACTTTGTTCGGGGTAGTATCTATTGTAAGAAATAAAAAATAAACAAAATCAGGTTCATAAGAAGCAAATTGAGTAAATAACATGAAAAATTTAAAATAAAATCTAATCCAATAATAATAATAAATATATAAAATGAAGACATTATATAGGTGAGATTTTGCATTTTTAAATTTATGTAGGTATATAAAATTTGAAAGGATAGTTATATTTCAAAGCTCATATGATAAAGTCCTTAACGTTACTGAATAATTTTGTTGTCATTATCAGTATTTAAAATATTATTTGTATGGTTGTAGTTTTTATATATTTTTACAAGCTGAAATATGTAAATTATTATCCAAATAGGCTGGGCTATTGATAAATTGACTCCTTAATATCAGTAAGTTGAAAATTACATTTTTTTCAGTCGTCAGTAGTCCTGATTTTTATTTTTAAGACCCTACTAAATATTTTGAGAGTCCAATATTGTTTTTTATTTGATCTTTTCACCTTCCAACAAGATTCTAGAAGCCTGCGGCTTATAGTTGAATCACTAACACCAAAACCAATAGCCAATAAATTTTTGAAGGCCTATGCTTGTTTTTGTTTTGGATAAATTTTGCTATTTTTGATTAGAATTTTATAGGTGTTTGGAATCGTTTTCTACCAAATTTACCTGTCCTTCTTGAAGAAGATGATTCAGACGTTTTGTATGTCGTAAGAATCCATGATACATTTAATTTTCTTACATTAACTGCAGTTTTACTGTCATAGAAGTGAGATCTTTAAGAATAATTATTTTTGCATTCTTTCTTGGAATAGCAACCAGTTTTAAATTCACGAAAGCAGCATGCATTTCACAGAGAACAAAAACTAACATCCACCTTTCACGAACAAAAACTGTCAACTGAAGGCTTTTTTTGGTTTAAATCAGGCAAACAGCATTCTTACTTTTAAGTTCTAACATCCACACCAGCGCTAGGGATATAAAACCGATTTAAGATGATTTCAGAAATTAACTTGCTATCACATTACAATTATGAAAAAAAACAAGCTTGACTCAATTTATTTTCACGGTACAGTAAATCAATAGAAAGGTGTAAAAATAATTTCGAAACAAGATTTAAAAAACCCCTATTATTTTATCAGTGAGGGAATAAAATAATCTTCGGATTACAGGGTGAATTTATATTTAATAAGAAAGCATTCAAAACTAAACATATCAGAAATAAAAGATTGAATCAGAAAATCAGAAATATTTTATTATTTGTTATGAAGAGGTACTTTTTCAAAGGCTGCATATTATCGATTATTATACGATATACAATATATTTTCACTATATTATGCCGTTGCAGAAGGAACTATCGTATTTACGAGGACCTTAACAATCTTCTTATCACACTGCCAAGAAAATTTTTTGCAATTTTTTTAATTAACATGTTTATTTACCTTAGTGCTACCGCTCACATAAAAGAAAAATGTTTCACGTGTTTGAAGGTATTGAGTTTATTTAAATGCGGATTATCATTCCATCTAGCGTAACTATATTGAAAATTTATTTTCGTGGAAGTCATAGTGTTTATCTCTTAAAGGTCCAGCGTTACCTTTAAGAAACATACCCGATTGTCTAAAATCTTGTAAGACTGAAGCTCTAATGCCTGTTGTTGCCAATAGGATACATACTGAAATTTTTATTATCTCAATTTACAATATATAAATGGAAGTCTGAGTGCTGATAAAAAAATATATAAATTAATTGATGTGTTTCACTTGAAGCTACATCTTTTTAGCTTTGTTTGTACGCTTGAGAATACCATATTTTATTCTACAATGTTGAAGTAAATTCCTTATCAGTATTATTATTTATTAAAATTCATCTGTATTTGACAGTATAGAATTTTTTCAAGAAAATTTTTTCTGAAATAAAGCCCAGTGCTGTTACTTGGTAACAAACTGCGTTTTACTCATAAACCATACTTAAAACAAAATAGGATTTTTTAAAGTATTTTTCCCATGTTTTATTCAGGAAATGAAAGTCAAAAACATTTTAAAGTCAGTTTTTTAAAAATCGGGCTTTTAAGGGTTAAAATTAAAAATAAGTTTTTAAAATTATTGCTGATATCAGACAAAATAAATGGCACAATAAGCAAATTAATGCAATTGAATTAATTTTATTATTATAATTATTATAGTATCCTTATTATATCGCAATATGGGTATTTAAAAAAATAATAATCGCTATAATCAGTCAATGGGAAATGTAATATTGAACACTTTTAACGGATTTTTAATGATGCCCATCAAGAAATTATGGCATCATTTCTTTTGATTGTGAGAGGCTTTCTTATGTGAAAAAATAAGAGTAATTCTACGAGTGAACACTCCGGACTTTCTGTAACTAACTCTAACGATTATTTAAGTACTAAATACGGACAAACCCCAGCATAACAAACACTCAGTTTTAAAGAACGTTTCAAATGGTCCCACCCGGACTCCTATGTAACTACTGCATTTTCAAATGCTTTTAAGAAACTTCAAATCAAAGAATTCGGATATAGCGAAGCAAAATTCCCACCTTTTCCCAGCTCTGTCTTTTAGAATAATCAGCTTATCTCATTCTGTGGGAGACTTTTCATCCACCAGCTGGGCCACACAAGCCGCACTTAATTAGCTCACCAGTCACCGAGTATCACTTCCTCAAGAGAAAACCCTCCGACCACCCTGTGATGGTAATTTTCAATCCATCAGCCAATGTGACAATCGGCGGGTCGATAAAGGAACGGTTATTACTCAACCGATTTCCTTTGTACTTCAGAGGGAATCCGCATGCATTTCCCTTGTGTCTGAAGAAAATGCTAAGAGATGAGGTACATATGTCACAATACATTCTTTCACTTTCTTTCGTTCTATTTGCTAAGTATCTTTTGTGTTGTTGACATCGCGTAGATTTAAACGCTTTTTCCATCGGGGTTTAAATGAAAATTATTAAGAGAATAGAAGACGGTGAAAATCAATCAGTTGTTTGCAGATAATTTTCTCTTTCTAAATTTACAATTGGGACAATTTGGAAAAATCGTAGCTTGGTAATCTCAGCCTACGAGAAAAATCTGAAAAGTACCAAGAAGTTGCGAAATACAAGTATAATTAATTTAATTCTTTAATTTTTAAAAATCAAATTTTTATTTTAGGCCATAAATAATTGGAATTTATTTGTTCAACAAAAAATGTGTTTAAGGATTATAGCAAATTTTGTCAGCCAATTATTTGAAAAATCGGATATAACGAACTTCTTGATGAGTCCAATGACGGTTCGCATAACGAGGTTAGATTATATAGAAAAAGATCACGACTTAAATGAATCCATAAATTAGAAAAATAAGCCTCCTCTTTATACAAATATTATAGCCTTATTTATTGCGGTATTTCTGCAACTGAAAAAGAAAACTACTGAAATTATTTTTAGACGCCAATGACGGATAGAATAATTCCTGAGATACCATATAAAATTCCTTACTTTAAACAACCCGGATAAGGACTGCATTATGCATATCATTTTCATAGAATCAGCTCACTCACAGATCAGAGGACAGAAAACTGAAGACTACACAAGTTTCAAATTTATTTTTTCCTAAAACTCTGTCTTCTAGAAAAGGAACACACTTACTTAGAACTGTACCATCCTGCCCGCTATATTCCGAGCTAGCCCATCCCACTGGAGCCGACACATAATTCTGAAATATTTCGCTGGAATTGAGCTGTTGAGCAGTGTGTGTTTCTACCGGAGTCGCGAGAATGGTTGTAAATTGCCGAAATTAAGCTGAGAGGCTAAATTTGAGGATGCCGGCAAGATTCTGATTTTATGTAACGGATTGATTTTGATTGATACTGAATTTGATTTTGGGTTAATTTAATTTTGATAACTCATGAAATATTTTATTATTCTAAATTTGTCTTTTATGTTAAATGTTAATGTGTATCGTCATGTGTCTGTAAATAAATGTCTTGTGATATTTTAAAAGCACAGTTTTATTTCTAAGACATTACAGAACCAATTAAACCAATGCAATGAAGACTAGTCTGTCATTAAACCACTTTCAGACAAATTATGCAACGGCTTCATGCAGAAAACTTCCTTCTTTATCTTGGGAGAACGACAAAAGCAACCATGAACGGGGAAAATGATTAAACAAATAATTCCAAAATAGAACATACGGACACAACAGACCACGTTTCAAATACATTTCCACAGAGCTCAGTACTTAGGAGTAATAACGCTTGAGATACTATCGTATTTATTTTGTTCTAGGAAAGAAATGACTTTGTCTTGTTTAGAGCTATATTCAAGCTATCTTTATTTGGTTTCGGAGAAATTGCATTCTTCTATCACTATGATGGCAACACAGATGAATATTTTCTCTTTAATGAAGCTCCTGGGAATCAAATTAAATCAACCCAGAAATGCATTTTTGAAAAATATCCCTCGAAACTTTGTTTATTTGTCGATTTCAAGATTATTTGAAAGGCAAAATGCATTTATTGGAATCCAAGGTATTTCAAAATGTATGGATTTATTTATAGTTCTCATATTTTTTCAACGTAGTATGATTTAAAGTTATTTTCTTCAGAGACTCACAGACCTGAATCATTTATTGAAATGCTATTGGATATAGATAATGAGATTTCCGTGGACTTTTTATGTGACTTACACGTTTTACGGAAACCACTGCAATACAAAATTTCTTATGATGTATTAATACTCTGCAGGCGCACTTGACAGCAACAATATATTTGTATCGAATACGCATACATCTTATTTAGTAAACTGAATTAACAAAGACGTTGAATGTAGACTGATGGGAAGATTAAAAATTTTTCGAATATTATTGTAGTTAAATTGATTTTTTCATATTTATCAATAGTTTGATTATTTTAAAATTTTCTAATTTTATACAAAAAATATTTAATAGTTTGTTTTCATGTTTATAATAGCAGGAATAGTATAATAGTAGTAATAGTTATAATGGTAGTTTATAATAATTTGCAATTCGAAAAATATTCTATTTTAAATCTTTTCTAGGATCAGTATTTGATTGTTTATGACGAATTTCTTTTTGAAATTAATTAGACATTTTCATCATATAATTTTTCTAATTTCTGTATATAAATAATACATCATTAATTGCATTCTTTTCTGAATGCATATCGCGCGATATCCGAACATTGAAGAATCCATACAAGTTTAATTCTATTATTCTTTCAAGATATCATATTCTGAAGATTGAAAATCTATACAATTACTTCCGAAAACAAAATATTACTAAGATTCATCAAATGCAGTATATGATCTGTTTATTCTTTAGTATAGCACAAAGTAATACATTATCATGATTTTGAAATTATTAGTGAGAATGCTTGCCCCTTGACTTCTTCGCACTGCTCAAAATATAAAATTTTGTGTTTAACTTTGGAGCGAAATGAAGGGAAGGGAATTTTAGGCGACTTTCCTTTCTCTTAGTATCGAAACTACACACCAAATTTCATTTATCTATCTCATTGCGCTTCTGAGTTATCTTGTTCATATACACATGGGCAGTCTATCTACCTATTTATGGATTTAGTCCAAAGTTTGCCAAAAAAAACTATATGCCAAATATCATCTATAAAGCTTGTTGCATTATTTAAATGTTAGGTTCTTGTGCACACGGTCGGCCATTTTCTGCAGTCAGTCTAAAAAATATACAGTTTGGTTGGCAAGATTGCGCACTAAATCATCGCACTTTCATCTATCTAGGTTGTCTACTGTTTTAGTTGTAGAGTCTGCGGACTGAGAGAGACAGACTTCATTCCAAAATGTGTTTTGGAAATCCAAAAAACTTATTTTCCAAAATCTAAGTGAATCCAAAAATTCCTAAACCACATAAATCCAAAAATGTGTCTTTTTGGATTCATGGAAGTCTAAAACGTGATCATGCAGATTCATTAAACTCTTGAGGTCGAATTTTTTAACGATTACAATAATTCAACTTTTTGTTCTTTGTGTACAAGAAAGTAAAATTATTATTTTTGAAAGAGGTAAATGTGTTCTTAATATACTTAAAAAGCCATATCTAAAATATATTTATTATTCGGAAAATTAAGAACTTCAATAATAGAAACCGCATTCCATCTGAAATTAAATTTGGACTTAAATGAATGAACGTAATTATATTCGGTGCATTACAGTTACAAATAAACAAATAGAGAATTGATTAAAGGCTGACTGAGGGATCTGAAGCAGTCAAATGAATACCTTCATTGCTTAAAGTGGTGACACAAAAGACATTTGGAATCAAGCTATAATAAGATATAGCTGTTTGTTTATAGAAATCCATTCAAATATTTGAGTTGGTTGGAATTTCTCCATATGTTCCTAATGAACCGAGGAATTCGGGACATGTTGCATTTATCGCAAATGGACTGATATATATCGTAAAGTTTCATTTGCCTTTCATGAAGAAACAAACTATACATCAGTAACTTTAAAGCTTAAGCAAAATAATTGAGTATTTGGAATATTTTCTTGTACATGTAAATCAACTATTCGCTATACATCCGAATAAGTTTGTTTCTAGAAATTTTATTCTTTATTATCGTTTAAATAAATGTTATGATCCATTATGAAGTGTTTAAATGCATTTAAAAGGTTATTATGTAGGGAAGAGTGGGGTGAAACTGTTTACCTTGATTTTGGCATCATTAGTTCTACTTTCTAGTGGATCGATTTAAAAATTAAATTTTATAAAAATTTCTTTATTAATAATAATCTGTGTTTTATTTATTAATAAAGAAATATTTTTAAAATTTAATTTTTAGAATTTTTTATTAATAAATAAATCAGAAATATTTACAGATTTTAAAATTTGATTAAAAATCACATATTAACTGAATTGCGCTCTTCTAGTCAAGAAGAAGGAGCGGCCATATTGGTTGTGTTGTTACTGTTGAATTCCCCGAGTCTGTATAGGTGAATTTGGTTTACGACTTCAACTCACTAATGCTGTTTTGTTTTTAAACTGTTCTTATTTGATAGTCATAACAGTTATAAAAACTCAATCTAGTCCAGCTTATACATTTACTAAGGATTTATATCATATCAAACAATAAGAATTTAATCCAATAGTAGCTTAGCTCTATTTCTTTTTTTATAACCTCTGCCCTCAGGATAGGACTGGGTACGCCAAGTGGGGCAAAACCAGGTGCTTTGCTCCAGTTGGAACTACATCGCCGACATGAGCCAGACAAATCGACAATTATGGATCCAGGAGAACATGGAAGGCGTTTTAGAAGAGGTGTTACCAGGTAGGATGGGGTATTTGAAAGCTGCAAAAAGCTTCAATGCTCCACAGAGCATCTTAGAAGTCAGAGTAAAAAAAAAAATGTTAGAGAAAATCAACTGACTTCTAAGAAAGTGGCTATTAAAGGTGGATTGGGACCACTCACCCTTTCATTTTATGAACAACTAGAAAAAAATTAGTATATCATATATTTCTATTAGAAAGTAGACTTTTTGGTTTAAATTTGACAGATGTCCGAAGGTTATGATATGATCTTAATTTTAAACATACTGAGCACTTGATGTATACTTATTCAAACCGTCGCAGGCCAAATGTCCGGTTTTTAACTCAAACTTTATTTTCTCTGATTAAATGCAAGTGATATTATTTAAGTTAAGGAATATTAAAGTTAAGGGATATTAATTAAAATCATGTGTATCTATGAAGCTGAGACACGCACTGTAAACATTTATGATCGTATTTTGTAAGGCTTATGGACAACGTTTAAGAAATGGTCAATGCAAAGTCGCATTTTTAACGTAGACAGTGTGGCGAATAACTGCGTATCTATTTTTACCATTTTATTGATTTGCCAGTGTATCCTACGTATATCTAATTATCATATTTTTATTCTTAATTGTCTGATAAAAAACCTAAATCTTTAATTGATGATTCTTCCGATTAAGGACGATACAAACACATCAGAAGTTGATAGTATATATTGTAATGATGTATTTTCTAACCCAAAGAAAGGAGAAGGGTGTATACAATGTGGAAAGTGTCTTGACTGGGTCCAGAAATGCTGCAGTGGAGGAAGAAGACATCTGCTTTAAGTGTGAATCTTGCAACTAATATTCTTAAATTCTCATATTAATAAAAAATGGCAGCTATTTTTCCACTGAAAATCTAGTTTCCCATATTTCCTATAAAATTAACACGTGTAACCTTTCTTACCCTACTAGTGGAGTAAGACTGGGCGGCTTGACTTTTTCAATAAAAAAAATCATTGATTAAAAAAGTAGTGAAACTATGACTCTTCAGGAATGATATATTGTAATCCTTTAAACAATGAATATTTCAATAAAATTTTACAATCTCTATGCAGAATAGCTTAGCTTCAACGGGCCTTCGGTCTTAGATACCCGGTCTTATCCGTTTTGGGAGCGTTTTTCGTAAATGTAAAAATAATTTAAAAAAAACTTTTCTTAATATGCCTGGATGGGTTTCATTTTCTATAAAAAATTCCTCTTTCTGCCTCTTCTGTTTTGTTTCTTCGAAAATAGATGGTACCATGGGACTAGTATTTTCTTTAATAACTCCTCCTTCTTGAAGAAAATTGGCGTGAGTTTGTGATTTCACTAAGGGTTCTCATTTCTAAACTATTGGCATAGGGTAAGTTTTTTATTTATGAAGGCTATTTTAATATAGCCGGATGGCTAATATTTTTAATCGATCATATTAGCGTTTTGATGTTTGTGTTTTTCTCTCTTTTTCTCTTTTTTTCTCTTTCTTTTGAGAATATGCTTTTGATGTTCAAATCTACATTGTCCTTTGTTTTGAGAAAATTTCGGGCTATGAGAATCTATGTTTGGCATAATGCTAGCTTCTGACAGAAAAATTTCCCAATTATTATTTTAAATCCATTTCAGTTAGTTCTTAGCCCTTGAAAAAGTGTACTAGAATGGATTCCTTGTTTGTTGTTGCTTATTTTCGTTTAACTCTGAGTTTATTTATTTATTTTTAGCTTTCTTTTGTATGACCTTGATTTACATTGTTCTCTGTTTTTTTGTTTTGCTGTTGTAATTGCGCGCTACTTAAACATTGTATTCATTTTTTCTCATTTTTCTAATTTTACTCTTTAAATTGTATTGTTTATAAATAAAAATAATTTTAGTTTTTTTATGTTGTTCTAGTATAATTTTTGTTAAGATTCCTTTTTAAATTTATTCTATTTTCTCTGTTGATTGTTTTTAAGCTCTTTTTATGCAAATATAATTTTTAATTCTTGCATACAGATTCTGTAGATTATACATTTTTGCTTAACCAATTTGTACCAAGTTTAAGTCCCATTCCTATAAATAAACGGAAATTAATAAAATAAGACACATTTATAATTAATTGATATATTCTGCATATTCTTATTCCCATATTATCCACTGACCATTTAATAAATCATGACCATCAATTATGGCACTGAAATTTACATTTAAATTTAATTTTAAATAATTTACTCCATTTCGGTTACTATTTTTCTCCAATGGCTACAAAATTACTCTCTGTTTCAGTGCATTAAGACTTTCTATATTGATGACAGAAAGCAGCGTGGTCCCATTTAAAATAGTTTGCATTGTATGCCGTGATGCATTTTGAATATTCTGATTCTGAAAACTATTCTACAACGCACTTAAGAAAATTTTATTCAGCGTAATTGATTTATTTCGTGAATAATGTAATTAAAAACGGTTTTCTGAAGGTAATATTTTCTTGCATAGTATATAATTTAGAATAAATGGATTTATTTCTCATTCAGCCTTTTATACAAAATGAAAAACGCCCACTAGTGAGCGCTATAAAGCATATTTATGAATAATAATACTTTGAATCAAAAATTTGATTCCTCGTCTCTGGTAATAATATTTATAAATATGTAATAGGATTTTCAATAATAAATAGAAATAAGAAAATATTAAAATACATGCTATAATTATATTACAGAATTCCTTTGTTGCCCTATGCAAATGTGGGTAAAACATTTCATCTGTTGTGTTGTTTAAAGTTTCAAATGGCTAAGTGATGTTTGTAAAAGCAGATTTAATTGCTTTGCCAAAGGACCTTTATAAAATAATAAGCAGTTATAATTCATTGATCTATTTTGCCTATTCTTATAATTATGGAATCATTCAATAATTAGGGAGTGTTCAATTTAGGGTAAAGAAATGTGACTAAAAATTTTAACTCAATTAGAAAAAATTTAAATCAACTACAAAATTTCAAAAACATTTCTTTTAGATACAATATCCACTTTCCAAGCCATGATTTTAGAATTGCAAATATCAAATTATTTTATTTAAAACTGAATCTTGTTGATAACGTCTTCAAAATAAAAACTCCTTACATTGCCACTCGTCATTTCATAGAAAATCGGTACTTTAGAAAAAATGCTGATTCAGAGGATCAATATACTGAAATTAACATTTTTAATTATTTTTTGGTGTACCTTAAATTTAGTTTTGAAAATTTATCAGCATCTCTTGATAAAGTTTCAAAACTAAATTTAAATTGCACCATAATATAATTCATGCTTACAAGACGCACACGACAACATGAATTTAATTTCGAAAAACCTTGTGCATATTATAGAAGGAACAAGGACAGCGTAGTTAATGTGTAGATAGATGATATGACCATCATTGTGACATCATCAATCATGACATGGTCATCATTGTCATGTGACTTTGACGTCACTTGAATCGAGACCATTTTGCCTTATTTTTATTTTTCTAAGTGTACTCATAGAGTTGAAAATAGTATCCACTGTAACGACGTAAATCACATGATTCAAACTTCATGTTTCTAAACTATAAGTCATCATATCAAGAAATAAATCAGCAACTTAGAGAAAAAATCTAAGCATGCAGAACTTAAAAATCCTGATCAATAATTCAGAAATTTTGAAAATATCTGAAAATTCTCTAAGAGAATTTAAAAACCGGAATTTCTTCTTCCAGTCACCACTCTGTGTCCCAACTTGCATGAAACTCATGTATTATAAGCATGTATTTTCTCGGAAGCAGAGTAATCAAAAACAATTTTACCGATGAAAAATACTCGCTTCCTGGTATATGCTACCGACCTCGACTTTTGCGTCTCAAAGCGGGTATCATGCCAAGGACAAAAAAAACTCGCTCTTCTAAGAAAAAAATATTGTCTTTTTCAGAAAAGATAACAAATATCTGCCATTTTTAATGGAAGAAAACCTGAAGTCCTGGAAGAAAACACAAAGAAGACTTTCAAAAAGATTTCACGCATCTTCTGTGGAAGACATAAATTTATTAGTTCTGTGAACAAGAGACCTCATGCACCCCACAAAAAAATCTAAGCTCAGTTTTTCATCACAGTCTTAAAAGGTTTATCCAACGTTGTCATTCATTTTGGAGACAACATTGTTTCCAGGATAACAGATATAATTTGTCGCTAGAGAAAGTACTTTTTTTATCCCCATGAATACTTTATCTTCTAAAGTTACATTTACAATCTTATACCAATCAGTGTACAATATCGAACACCTATATTATACACAAATTTTACTCCCCGTATTTACAAAACAAATACATTAAGTTAATAAAGTAACATAAAAAATGTACTGGAACAGATGTTTAGTAAATTTTACAATCGAGAGTTGAGGTAGTGATCAAATTTTTATAACATGAAACAATTGGTTAGAATAGTGGAAAAAGCATACTTTCTAAAAAAGAGAAATACAATATTAGAGAGAACTCAAGAGGAAAAAGCAACTCTCAACATGGAACACTGTTATGGTGTAAACTAAAAATGTTAAGTTGGGCCTAAACCTATAGCTGAAAAGAAATACATATAAAATGGCACTGTGATCGTATAAATGCTTAGGCAAGAATGCAAAGACAAGAGCACACGATTGAGTTAGACAAGAAAAACACTATTTATTAACAATTAAGCACGACATTACTGTAGAACAAACATTCGACACATCAAAATTTATAAAAATCATTAAAACACGTGTATGCAAAATGTGTATAGTTACTATAAAAATGTGATACTTGTGGAAAAAATTATTATTTTATCTGTAATAGTTACTATAAGAATGTTGCAACATATTGAGAAAAAGGAAGCTTCAACTGCAGTTGAGAAAAAGTCTTACCAAAGCATGCTTAACATCAGGATGAGGAAACGAAGCTTGAAAAACTATTCACTCAAACCGAGATCTCCATAATGCTACACTTTAGTATAAACACCTGTGATGAAGAATTCTTTGCGACAATAAGTCCTTAAAAGCACATTGCATATCGCTTCCATCGATCTTACGAAAACATGGATCGTACACTAAGGTAGCAACTCGTAAAAGCAGGAATCAAAAAAAGGAAGGCGACATCACTCCAAACCAATTCTTCACCTCTCCATTACATCTAGCCGAACGAACCCCGAGAAGCACGTGTATTCCACCTGTTGCCATTCATGCTCTTCTTAAAAGAAACCTGTTCTAACGCAAGTCCAACTAGAACATTAGTCTGTGAACTTTCGGTCCAACTATAACATTCCTGTGAACCTTCAGTCCAACTATAATGCAGTCCTGTTCACAAACACTAAGATATTATCTCTCTCTCACACACACACACACTTTTTCAATATGAATTATTTTCGCAAATCTTTGTTTTTATCAGTATTTACAAAATTGCAATTAAATGTTTGCTTTTATCAGTATTAAAAAATGTACAATTAAATGTCTGCTCTTATCAGTATAGGAGTGAGTTGGGGTAGACTGATACGCGGGAACATTGATACAGTTCATAAATTTTGATGAATGGTATGGCTCAAGATGTGTACATCCCCTCATATATATGCCACTGTAACCCATAACACACGGTATATTTTTCGGCTATGTTCAGTCAAAAGTTAATTTACAAATAAACCAAACCACTAATCGTCTCGTCTAAATAAATTTTACTCTAAGTATGTGTTGTGTGAGTTCTTTAACTAGTTACGTTTTCCTGCCATGGAATCTGTTCTAAAGGAAGGAAAATTTATTTTTCTGAACTATATTAAGTTTTGAGGTAGTTTATTGTTGATTTTGTGTGACCACTTGCTTTAAGTAAAAACGTCTCTTGGGGCAGATTGACACAATTGCCTCCGAAGCACATTGATACGCATCTTCTGTGTGTCAATGTGTCTCAAAAGCAACTACTTTGCAAAATCGTCTTCAGAAATGAGGAAAACGTAAAAATGAACTGTCTAGGATAAATACGCGATTAAGTATTTTTTAAAAATTAAAGACGATTTGAATTTCATTTCAAAAATGAAAAGTATTGTTGTAGATTAAGTTTTAAATATTTTTTTACGAATTTATAAATATTGGAGAAAAAATTGTAAGGAAACTTAATTAATATCATTTAAAAGATAATTTTTTGCATTTCCAGATGGTTTGAAAATTATTTTTTTGCTGTTTTATTTTCGTAAGTCATCAAGGAAGAAAGCAAAAATTTCCCTTAATTTTTAATTAATTAAAATTTTCAAAAACGGCTTCGAGGTACACATTCCATCCCTCCAAAGTAATTTTAAACCCACAAACACACATTGTCCTTTATTATTTGTAGAGGAAAATTATTTTCTGAGGCAGTATTGTTTCATTTTTCCAGTCTCATTAAAAATGTTAAATTTTCATTAAAATAAAAGTTTCTTACTTTGTTAAACTTTTAAAGATTGATTTGGAATGCAAAGTTAATTGATAAAACAAATTTTGTTTTGATCCCACACCTATTAATCATCATTATTTTCGATATTTCCGTGTGTATCAATGCTCCTCTGGTATGGGGCAGATTGATACAAAACCATTTTTAGGAAAAAAGTATAATAAGTATTTTATTATGTCATTAATGTCCAAAATTCGACTGAAATCCTTTATTAGATTAACAAATGTATAAATATAGTGTATTAGTTCTAATTATTTCCGTTGGTAAAATCATTGTTTAGCTTTCCAAAAAACTTACTTCTTACTTTTAAATGTCTCATGTTAATAGTATTAACAAAATTACAATTGAGTATATCGGCAATGCCAAATTGAAGGGCCGCGGTGGCTTATTAGTAAGGTCTCGGCTTCGGGACTGGAGGGTTCCAGGCTCGAAACCCGTATCCACTGAAGACTCGCCGTGTACGGGGCCTGTTGCACGGCAAATCATACATAGTGCCCTAACGTCCTCCCGCTGGTGTGGGCGGATAGTTGGAGAGAGGATGCCAGCTCAATTATCGTCCTAGTTATCTGAACACCGTTTAAAAACACCAGGTCCGTCTCTAAATGCCCTCGTGTTGTTTCGAAACGCAAAGTTAATGCTACTGAACAGAACAAGACCAACAATTATTCAAATGACTTAATGGTGCTAAGATCTCCATCGACTCACAAACACATTAAAACTACCACCATCTTGAAATGGGATGAAAAAAATTCTGATTTTTATATATATATATCGTTTTTTATGACGTCAAGGAACCCCCATGCCAAATTGGGAGTGAATCGAACAAAGCGTTTCGTGGTGACTGTAACAAACAAATTTGCAGAAAGACGAAATGCTTAACGGGGTTCAAACAGAGATAATTTCGATTGGTTAACTGTAACCTTCGCAGTAGTAAAAGCCCCTGAAGATGTAAGAAGTATCTTGATGAAATAATGAGATTAGTATTAATCATAACAATATAAAAATTGTGACAAATACGCAAAATAGTGTTACACAAATAATAAATATCTTTTTTCAAATTTTAATAACATGAATCGCTTTGTAGAATCCCTGAAAAAGCTTTCACAAAAAGAGAAAGAAAAAAAAAGAATAGATGGAACGAAATAGGAAAAAACAAATATCAGCATGAAAAACCATGATTTTCTCTCTCATTCTCTCATGTTTTTCTTGAATGCGAATTATTTACACAAATCTGTACTTTCATCAATTTTAACAAATTGACTATTACATGTCTCTTTTATCAATATTTACAAAAACTTTTACCAAAATGATTCAAATGTTTTTATGGCGCCAAACTCGCCAATGACTGGCCAAAATGTTGAAATCAGTTAATCCACCACCCTCTTAAAACGAATTCAATAATTAGAAATTCTTACATATACATCGTTTTCTGTTGCATGAAGGAATATTTCTGCCAAATTAAAAAAAAATCGAATAAAGCGCTTGGCCGCGATTGCATAACAAACAAACTTACAGACAGACAAAATGCTGAACGGCTGAGTTAAAACGGAGACCTCGCTTCACTCGATCAATTAGCATTGGGAAAACTTGAGTATGCAACCATTATAAAGATGTAAAATTTTGTGATTTTTTTAAAAACATTATTGAAACATCCACGTATGAATAAATTTGTCTTAATTTGTTGACAATGTGCAAAATTGTTTTGATCTTGACTGTGTAATGTATTCGAATAATAAAACTTCAAACTAACCATTCTATAGTTTAATCCACATTAGATGCGTTTGAAACACTTGTAAATAAAACATATATATCATCTCTTGTCTGAATAATTGATCTCATATTTGCACTTGTAACTTTATCTGAGTCGCTTAGTGATTTTGAATAGCTGCATGTTACATTCATCTTTATTCCTTTCTCAATGCTTTTAGAACTCTCAGCCTTCGTTTAAAATATAAATTGATATTCGTATCGAAATCTCGTTTATCATTTTATTCACTATTCGGATATCGATTTTCTGTATGATTTGCAAAATGTGACGAATTAGCAGAAGTTAAATAATGATCAATTCCGTCATTTCAAATTAATTGAACAATGGTAAAACTTTGAAGATTTTCTTTTTAAATTATAATTTTTGTCAAACTGAGTAACTTGCGGACATTGTTATATTATGTTATGTCCTCAAGTAAGTATGACAAGCACAAAGAATGCTTGTGAAAATGATTTTTGAAAACTCTATTCTAGAATTTAAATTTTAATAGTATTACTATTGAACAACTCTATAAAATCTATTGCCACTGTTTAATTTTCCCCCTGAGTATTACCCAAAATTAAGCTGATCTTTACAAGACTACTGCAAAAAATATAATAGATGAATAATATCTCACATTAATAATAATTTGTATCATATCTTTTTTAAGAACACTTATTTAATAATTGTTTTATATGGAATTAATTGTTATATTTGATAAAAGAAATTCGTATATTAAATAATGATTTATAGAACTGTTACCAAGGTGTTCAAGTCTGTTTCCACTACTACTCGAGTTTATATTTTTTACTGTTGATGAGTTATTGCTTTAATCAGTAACAGGCAAGCCGTTGATTCATCCAGATCCAGTTAATGTTTCAGCCGCTCAATACAAAATCTAAATTTACCATCAACGTCTTCAGTTCTCCCTGAAAATGTGAGACCATTCTTTAAGGCTCAACAAAGAAAAGAAAACAAATAAAAGTGAGGGAAAAAAGTAAGTGAGAAAGTAAAGATAGTTCTGTCTGGAATTGAGTATCATGCTGCGTTCAAAACATGCCAAACAGAAAGTTAACTTCTGTTAAGAAAACGAATATCTATTCGGAATACTCGCTTGCAACATCTGAAGTGCAATGATTCTTTATTTCAACTGAGACAAACAGAATTTCAAAATAAATCACTTTCCCTTTACAGAGAACAAAACACTATAGAATAGAATGCATAAAAAACGAGGTTTCCTAGAACAGCGTATTTTCATTTCAATCGACTAAAAAATAAATTGTTCGATCCAGACTAAACAACTTATGTCTCTTTTTATTTCATTGTCTTATGAACGGAATCACTTTCTTATAGAAAACTATTTCTGGTAAAGAACATTTCAAAACTTGTATAAAATGTAACTGTATCCTGTTATTAAAAAAATAACGGGAAGCTGTCTTTTTCAAACAACCGCTGATATTATAGGCGTAGGACTACTTTACTCGCGTGACTCTTTTCCGATTTTCAAATTTTTTTTGTAACTTTTATTGTTACCCTTTATCTCTAAAATAAAATATTAGTTATGTTTTTAACATATGTAGTTACCGATATACAGCGGATCTCCCATTGTTTTCTGTTGTTTTTTTCTGTCCCATTGTTTTCTGTGGCGTTTTGGCGTGCGAATCAAATTCCTTCCAAAGACCACAATGGGAGGAACGTAGTCCTACGTTGAAAACATTTACCATATTTCATCGGTAACGTGTAAAACGTGTTATTTGGAAATTTCAGATGCAAAGTAGGTTAACCAGTATGTTCATAAGTAAAATTAATCTTACACGGTACTTTAAAAAAGGCACGCTAAACAACTGATAAAATGTAAATACCATGTAAATTAAAATAAGCAAATTTACAGTGTCCTTCGTCAGTATAGACTGATTAGCTTTACTATCTTTAAAAAATTAGCTTTTAATATTAAAAATTGGATTTTTATTGCGTTTAACAAATCTCAGAAATGTTAAGAATATTTATCCATGATTGTTTAAGGAATTATGCACATAAAATTGAGTTCTTTGCTTTTGAACTCTACATGAGAAACAAAAAAAAATACGGCCCAAACCCTTAGAGGTTAAAAATATTCTGCATTTGATATACAGGGTGGGCATAAATTATTGATCCCATTCTAAAAATTAATAAAAAGGAAATAATAATGCTACAGCTGCGTTTTTTAAAATGAGAGAGCAAATAAAAATGTTTTTCAGATAGGTGGCGTAGCATTACGGCGTTCCAAATTTGCTATAGCGATATATTAACATACACAATGGCTACCGATCAGCAGAAGCCGTTGCGCGTTTTCTGATTTCCTTTTTTATTTTTTCTTGAATATTTCCAAAACTATTCAGTTTTCTAAGTACAATTGATTTAACAAATTAAAGAGTGTAAAATTCGCTACAAATAGTATATGCTTTTATTTTTATTACAATTGATTTAACAAATTAAAGATTGTAAAATTCCCTACAAATAGTACATGCTTTTATTTTTCTTCTAGCTTTAATAGTTTTGCCGATAATGGCTCTCAAAAATGGGAGATGTCCAATAATTTACGACCACCTAGACCACTGTAACTGCGAGTTGCCTATATGAAAAAAATACCTATTAAAATGTGCTCTCATTTTAAAAAATCCCGTAGTTGTAACAATATCAGTTTTTTTTATTAATTTTTAAAATGGGTCCAATAATTTATGATATTTTGATTTATACAAACATTTAGATTTTACGAATGCAGAAGATCGATTTGACTTATCGTTGCTTAACATGCAACATCACTTATCTCAATTTTTCAAGTTTTACAAGAGGAATTAAAAACTGGATTTTTCTGCTTTTATTTCATATCTAGTATGAATAGACAGTAAAATGCCCATACCAGATGTGAAAAAAATCAGAAATATTCATTATTGGTTGCGAAGAATAGTTTTTTCTTATTCAAGTAGGATACTAAAAGATGAAATGAGATTATGATCTTAATGATCGAAAATTTGTAGACGAAGTTTTATATAGCAGTGATGGAAGAATTAACGATGGTAATGTAGGCAAAAATATTGTTTCATAATCTCTCTTTTTTGTTGAATAATTTCTTCCTTCAAATCTATAAGTGAGTAAGTCTGCATAATACTCTGTCATCATTTAAAAAGATGGGAAACGACAGATCTCAAAATCTAACACAATTGTGTCTAGGTAAAGGTTTCGAAATATTTACGCTGAATTTAATATTTGACATATTAGCATTTTTTCCCAGTTCCTCCGAGCAAATCTAATGCTTAAACCGAAAGGAAACTCTCTTCCCTAAAGTAATAAAAAGTCCGAAATTTTGTTGTCTACGGTGCATTTTAACACTTACTCGAGAAATAACTTTCAATTCTGAACCGTCCCACTTGAACTATGTAACTAAATCTTCATAGGACCCCAACTTCTCGAATTGGTAACAAAAGAAAAATGTCTGTCGAGACTCAAGACAAACTAGAAATTCTTTGTGCCGCACTTTTCCTCAAGCAATATATGGATGTGATACGCAATTTTAACCATCGTCCAACCATTATTAAAAGAGATATAGTTACCCTCTACACCGAAGAAAATAATTTAGCACAGATTTTCCTACAGTTGATGAAACTGTCTCTACAAAACGGCAAGAAAGACTCCGCGGAGAATTTTTCTGTGCATATTTTGTCAATAAATATAATCATCCCTCACCGATGATAATCATCGGGGACATCGAATACATTTTTGTAAGTAGAATTAAGAACTATTATGCTTTTAATTTGGGAAAGGTAGGAAGAAAGTGTGTTAATACTAAGCCTTTATATTTTCATATTGATTGTATAAAAAATGTAAATATTTTTATTGGAATATTTGTATGCGTATATTGGATATAAATAATTTCAAAGCACTTCTTATTTTTTAAACAGTACACTGGTTTCTAGAAATTAAAGTAAAATCAGAAAAAAGGTGATTGTGAAATTTTTATTCGTCAATAATTTGTCAAAAAACTTTCAGCAAATTAGAGAGAAAAGAAAAATAATAGTCTTTTGTTCCGCCTTGAAAATACGCAAAATGAAATTATGCTAAAGCAAAATATCTGAGTGATCATATCTGAAAAGGATAATGTAAATGATGGTAAAATGAATATGAGTGAATGAGTATTGCAAAACTTCATATCTAAATTTGAATAAACCTTCAAATACCAAATACAGTACGTTCAAACATGAATGATGTTTGAGACTTTTCTCAGACAAATGTTGATTGATTACCTACGATTGTTCATACTTCAAACTACAGCAAATATATCTGACTTTCACAGATTAATTTAGGAGAATATATTTGGGATAATTTCAAAAATAGAATAAATGCAATGGGCGGAGACAATTTTAATCATATTTATTTACAGCGTTAATTAATTAGCGTTAACGATAAACATTGTGAAAAAAATACCACAAATAACGTCAATTGGTTGTTGTAATTCCATGTTTCTTTTATCCATAAGAAGTGATGTATAGGACATTGAATTACATCTGGATTTATTTTTCATTTTTATGAGGTTTTTTTTTTGAAAACTCATCTCTATAACGAATATATATCTCTTGATTCTGAATTCAAAATATTTTAGTTTCATAATTAAGGATTTTTTTCTTTATACTTTCAAAATTTATTTCGAGCGTTCTGTAGTTCGAGAGTTGTAACCAAGTCTATTTTCTCCCAAACATTGCGAACTATTGAAACATTTTAAACCAAATTGAACCAGATAAATACTTTCCATGACAATAACAAGTATGTTTAGTAAAGAATTTTCCAATGGCTTACATTTTCCCCACATAATGGCCACCTCGAATCTGAGGGTGGGAAGCTACAATGTAAAAAAGCGGGTTTTTTGGCAACTCTGGAGGCATATACTTTCCTGCTTAGAAGGGTTTCTTGCATCAAACTTTCGCAATTTTTTTAAATGCTTGTCAGTGTTATTGTTGTTATCTCTGGTCCGAGCATACAGATTCATCACGTGTACAAAAGGGGGTAGATGAAGTGATTCTTTATAATTTACATTGTCCAGTTAACTAAAGACATCATAGATATCTTTAGTTTGATTACATTGCTGAAACGACACTAACATCACACCAGTGAGTGCTGTATCAATTGGTTGATATTTAGTAATATTTTTTACTTTCATGAAAAAGACCTTGGACTAAATCGTATATTTTAAGGTGTTCCCTTTTAAACGAAACTTTGTTTAGACTAAGTTTATTTTCTCTTCATGGCTGAATTATTTAAATAAGATATCTTTACTATGTTTATGAAAGTCTCAGTGTAATATAAAGTGGCACAATAATTTGAAATATTTCATTTCTTTTTCTTTCAATGTCCGGTTTTAGAACGACAACCATTAAAAAGACAGAATTGTATTATTATATTATATTTTATATAATTATTATATTATATTTTATATAATTTTATTATATTCGTATTGTATAATATCTTGTTTGAATCTCTACTAATAATAAAGGAGAATGTGTGTGTGTTTGACGCTCTACAGGCCAGACTGCTAGGCTTAGAGCAACAAACTTTGGCACCAACATACTTCGGAGGATGGGAATGTGCACCTCGGGGCCGTTATTTTTAAATTTTAATTAATCAAATATTAGGATAAATTTTGGAGTTTTTCCTTAATAGCTTCCGAAAATATTACAGCACGAAAATTATTTTTACACCATCTGAAAATTTAAAAAATTGCCTTTTCAATGATATCAAGTAAGTGGGCGTACAATTGTTTTCTAATTTTATTAAATTTTAAAAAAATATTTTGGCATAATTTACAACAATACTTTATAGTTGCAACGCATTTCAAACCGTTTTCATTGTTTAAATAATTGTTTAATTGCATTTTTCTCTTCCATTGTTGAAAGCTAAAAAAATATCTAACTGGATTTTACTTTCCTCTTTTATGTGATCAATTTTTTTTTGTAAAATCTGTAAAGGAAGTCCTCAAAATAGTAAGTATAAAATGAAATAATCCAGAGAACTGGAAGAGTAACGTTGCTATGTTTTTATTCTTTTTATCAGCGTGTTTTAAGCCAATTAGCAGGCCGCTGGACGTAAAATGTGCCGCGCCAATTTAATGTTGAAATCAAATGCGTATTTTACGTTAATGTAGACATGGGGCAGAAAAAGTGTAAGGCTGCGAAAAGAAAGCGGATTAAACATCCATAGCAATTTGAAGTTTAAAACTACTTTTTATGGGAACCATGCATATAAAATTATGCATAAGAGATTCAGTTGAATGGTTTTTTACGGCGATCAAACTAGTCGCCGAAGGCGGCTAGTCATAAATAAACAAGGGATTTTCATCATTTCAAATGTCACCCTAGTGGCACCTGTCTTTATCTGAGCAAATATTTTCTCAAAGATTTTTTTTGTTTCTTTATGGCTGGCATGGGAATTATATGGCTTGGATGTAACGATATAATAAATGTGGCGAAGATATTTTAATCTAGCACAAACGCGAAACAATTATTGAATTTCATGAAAATATACTGAATAAAAGACTCAATTACAGCGATTCTTAATCTATGGAATGTACCTTTTTAAGGTATATGTAAAAGCAAAAAGAAAGATAGCGGAAACATTAAATAAAGACGAAAACTCGTAAACCTGAAAGGAGAGAGATACATTCTAATAATAAAAAGGACATTCGTTTCCATGAATTCAGGAAGAATCGTCAGAAGCTGTAATACAGAATGTTAATTTTAAAGCTTCACAAAAAAGATGCAAAAGAATGTGGTGGCCTGAGGACTTAAGTGTCGGTTTCGAAACTTTTCAGAATCGGCACTGGTCGAAATCAGGTTCGATACTTAATTTCGTCACAGATTCGCAGTATAAGCATGCCCGCATCAAGTAAAATCCATCGGCTGGGTTGAATCTTTTCCAGCTAGTGATGTATAGCAGTTTGGAAAAGAGTTGCCGACTCAGGTGTTGTCCTAATTTCAACTTCGTCATCTGACTAAGATTCAATACACTGAGGTCCGTCCCAAAATAGTCCTTGTGTTCCTACGAAATGGAAGTTGATATAACTAAACTAAGGTAAGATGCAAGTACGTAACACGAAAGCTAATTACCATATTGGCGTCTCGATTCCAAAATTGACACATATATGAGATCTATAAACTGGAAATGTTAAATTTGTATAGGAAAAGTATGTTCAGCATGGAATGTGATCATCCCATAGAGCAATACTTCACATACAGAAGCGAGTGATGATTCATTCCTTTTGCAAAGATGCCATAAGCATGTCAAACGTCTGAGGAGAAGAAGATAGTTGGTGTCGCTCTAGGTCATCACAGAAGTACTCAAAGAGATACAGCTTCATAGGTCAAGACTCAAAGTCAAATAATGAGGGCTCACATAAATATCAAGGTATCTGTCTCTATAGAAACAGGCAGTCATTGTTCCATGGGGAAATATATAAAGGTTCGCATCTCCTCCAAAGAATATACCACTCCACACTCTAACCCTGTCTCCTTCACGTGAATCTCTTTCAGACGTGGTTGATAGATGATAAAGAGTTCAAGTTCACTTGAAATCAAGCAACGTCTGCTAACGCTTTGCATCATCCAAAATGTCAATAACTGATTTTGGAAAATAAATTCATTTCAGTTTTAAATCTTTTAATTTTTTTGTATATTAGAATCATATTCATGACCATTTAGGTGGGCATAATGTTATACTACGTAGATTTTCCGGTGGAACAAACTTGGTTAAAGGCTGAATTGATATACAAATTAGAAACACTGCAACTTTAGAATTGTAAATGAGTTTTATAAGTTTATTTAAAATGCAAGTATAAATTATATTTGCAAAAAACTTAATTCTGAACCATACATAAAATACAGGGTTAGCCTAAATGATTCATTGGGTTTCACAGGATTGTTTATTTACAAGTATACAATGTACAAAGACGAGTGATACATGAAAAGATACACTCACCACGTTTCTGGTACATACTACAAATGTTCAATGTGTGGGCCCTTGGACACCCGGCACATATCCCAACGTTAATCCAGTTCCGTCCAGACGTTCTATAGCATGTTTCCGTCAATGTCCGTCACCGCAGCTGTGATGAGCTCCTGCAGTGCTTGCAGCGTCGTGTCATGTTGAAATGGCAAAGTTCTTTTGTTTTTCACTAAGATACAAATTTTTAACAGATTAAAATTTCAACAATTTCCATTTTTTTAAATGTATTAATTTTCTGGGCTTGATTCAAAATGTTAATCCACATTTATTTTAATCCTAAATGTTAATAATTTTCTGTGCTTGATTTAAAATATTTAATCCACATTTATTTTAATCCTAAATGGTAATAATAGTCTGTGTTTGATTTAAAATATTTAATCCACATTTGTTCATATTTATTTTTATCCTAAATGTTAATAATTTTCTGTGTTTGATTTAAAAACTTCCATTCCATGTGTAATATTAGAAACTTTGTTTGATATTCTGTAAACCATTAGTCGGAGAGCGAAAAACAGATACACAGCTATATTCCTCCCTTTCCGTGCACGTGTTTCAAAAGCTAATTATTGAACCCACACATCTCAGTTTGAACGAAAACCAAATCCTTGCGGAAAGTTACCAAAAGCACCCGAAGTCTCTGGTTGTCATTCCGGAGCGGAAATGGGTGCATTCTTTGCTGACCCCTGACCTGTTTCTTGAGGTTCAAACTTCCTTAGGACTGCTGTTTCACTTAGTCAAGCGGAAACGCTTGTCCAGTATTCCCTAACCACCTGACATGACACGCCCCTATTTCCGTTCTACGATGAAGGCTACAAGCAGTAACTTCTTAAATTTAAGCCCTTTTCCCAATTAAAGGAAAATTCTTGCATTGGTTGAAGATAACAGAGAGCCTCACTCCAGTTGATTAAATTGTCAACGATAAAGTCAGGCTGTAGCCACTTAAAACAAAATCCTGGTGGTTTGGCGAATTTTGCTCCGCTTGGCACATAAAATTTAATTCTCCATAAGCCTTTCTCGATATTCATATTTTGGAACATTGGCGATTCCCCGGGCTATTCAGAATGGCAGTGTTTGAAAGTGAACGCGAAACTTTTTTTCCTTGTGAAAAACAGGAAGATAGTATTTTTTTTTAAGAAAAAGGATGCTATTTTCTTGGAAAAATTATTAAGAGCTAGGAAAAGACGTTGGCTGATGGGAAAAAAATTGGGAGATGGAATTTTACCAGTGAGACACGTCTGCAAAAGAACTCTGCTGAATGCCATGGCACAGGAGGTGCTGTCGAATGACGATTGCGTCGGTTTCATGTAGGCCTAGAAGACCTCTTTTTTTGTCTAGTTTCGAGCTGGGGCGTCTGCTGGTCAACATGTTCCCGGGCACTCTATTCCATCCGGAGCGATAGCTAGCCTTGTAGAATTTCCATGAGCCATCAAACAACGATTGCCAGCAACCCACCTGAAGATGTCCTTATACCGGAAACCCCCACAATTTGCTGGAGCTGAAAAGTGCTAACATCCACTGCTGTGCCTGATGAAAAAGCCAAATGAATCCCCCGGGAAGTCGCCGTGCCACAACAGCATAATAGATAAGTAAAATTTAGACATTGATAATTAAACGCAAATAGACCGCAGATGAGATTTGTTTTCGCATTAATAATTGATTTTGTCATGTTTTGAGGGATATGAAATAATTGTGTAAAAATAAATTCATGATATTAAGAAGTAAGATAATTTGACATGATTTTAATTCATCTGTGTGAATATCTTATAATTGAGTAAAGCTGAGCTATATGAATGATTGAGTTTTCAGGTCTAATTGCTAATATCTAAGAATTCTGAGAAAGATAATTTATCTATTTGCCTACTTATTCATACACTTATTAATTTATCACAAACGATCAGCAATCAAGATAGTGTTTAAGTGAATTTCAGTTCTATTGCTAATGTTTGTATGCCAGATTATTACTCATATTAATTGACACAAATCAAGGTTTTCATTTATATAAATTTGATTTACAATTCTTATCTGCATATTCTTTTGTGAAAAATTTAGTTACATGTAAACTTTGACACAGAGAAAATTTCAAATCAATGTTAAATGGTACAAGTATTTAGATAACATGAAATTGAGTAGACAAAATGAGTCTAATTCTGAGTAAATTCAGTCCTGAAGGCATTTCATTGTGATTTATGTGTATGTGATTTTGAAATGGAAGGGCCTTCTCCAAATTTGAATCTAAGACTTTGATTTGTGTTTTGAAGTTATATATATTTATATATATATATAGCCAAGAATATAATTAGATCACAAATAAATTGTTTTTTATTTAACTGAAAATGCTTCTGTCATCATTTGTCTCATAACACACTGAATTCAGAAGAGTTATCCCGATCTGACTTTTTTTTCTTAAATTTGTATTTTTGAACCTGGATGTTTAATTAAAACAAGCACAACGCAAGTCTTCTCTTTTGGCCGTTGGCTTAAATCATATAAATTAATCATGGTGCGGCGATCTGTTACACTTAAATTCTAACTTCTTGCCTTATGATTCAAGTGTTTCACTATTGAGGAATCTAAATTTAAAATTTGTTGAAGGCATATTGTATTATATTGTGCTTTAAATCTAAACTCTGTGTAACAGACAATCAACAAACATCACCATATTTCATTCTTTTCACCACCACATGTTTTGCTAATTTTCCACATTACAATTTTTGGCATTGGGAGTACATTGTGCCACGAGGCGGGCTTTTAAACTTGGGGAATGTATGTATCTTGTCATGTATCATCCGTCTTTGTAGGTCGTATACAATATACAATGTTTTGAAACCCGATGAATTATTTAGGCTAATCCTGTATAATGGGGTTTTCTTAGGATTATTAAAGCCTGAATTATCATATTCTATTTTAATAAAATAACATTTTTCTTCTTCTTTGGAATGAGCATTTTCCCGCAACGACCTAATACGTAAATACGCAGAAATCTCGATTCATACAGTTATCTCTTTTTCTCGTGAATTATGAATGGATCTCAAATGAACGAATATGTATTATTCTTTAGAAATGAGGTTAATGGGTATATATTATGCAAATTGAAAATACTTTTGGTATATAATTGTAATGGCACATACATAATTAAATATCGTAAATTCAAAGGGCATTCTTCAGAAACCTCTTGTGAGCAGTTAAATAGAGCATTTCTTCCCAAATTAACGATTAATAAGTGATCAAGACGTTTATAACATAATTATCCTTTTGTTCTGTAGATTACTTTCACAGTTTTCCATTGATTTCTTAATAAAGATTCATTTTATCCGCATCAGATGACCAATTTCGTTTTAAGATTTTATTTTCTTCTGAATGTGAATTAAAGACAAAGATAATGACAGTAGTTTAGAAAAGCTTTTATTTGGTTTTAACAAATTTAATTGAATGTTTTGAAAAACTTTCAATTCAATATCATTATTAAAACAGTTTGAATCGCTTGAAAGAAACTTTTAGAAAAGAGAAGAATGAATTAATTATTCTCTTTTGTTGTTCTCAGATGTTTCCAAATATGTATTCAATAGTTATATTCCATACTTTCAAGAAGTATTAATTAGCATTGTAAATTAGAATTTTAAGTGTTTTTTGTTCGTAATAAAAGAACATTTAATTGATTAGTTTGAAATTTAAATTGGTTTATTTTTACATGAGTGGTAGCTTTCAGTAGATAATTTCACCACATCGGAATAGAATTTCACTTAATTTCTGACTTAATAAATTTCATGTGGATATAAAGTTTCTCAGTTTTGTTTTTCTAAGTTTCTCCGAAAAATATTCGTTGTATAAACTTAAGAGGGAAATGTTCTTTATGTTTATATTTTGCAGTAAGTACCAATTATCCCAGAAATATGTTATGAAAAAATATCCTATGTTTCTGGAAAACAATAAAGTTATTTAAATTCTTGTACCTGAATTTCATATGAAGTTCCAAAACTTACCCCATTGTTTCGACTCCTTATGCATCAAAACGAATTTATAGATTCCTTTTTAAAAATTTGAGCAAAATTACACAGCACTTCCTTGAAATGGACAACAGCAGATTGAAGTGGACAACATGTCCCCTTTCATGAGTCCTTGACTAGATATGCTAGATCAAATGGCATTAGGACCACAATGAATATCTCATACTAACATTATGAAATCAGACGATGTTGTGGTCTTATAGTGATGCAAATCCAATCGAATTCTTGTTATTGGGCAAAACAATTTTAATCTCCCTTCTTTCTTTCCTGATTCTAATGACTTTGGTTAAATGTTTGAACATCTTCCGATTAAATCCGAATAATTTGGTATTAGATTATCTCCATTAGTATTAGATTATCTATCTAATCTATCCTTCACAGTTAACATATATAGTATATATGTCATATACTGTACTGGAAGAGTGTTCGTTAACAAGCTGTTTTTTAAAAATATTTGTCCATGCGTGATTGCTGATACTAAGTGAAGAGAAGAATGAGTAGCCCTACGGACTATCGAGAGCTATCTACCCTTGTGCTCCAATGACAAGGAGGGAGGATAAGTAGCACTTTTCCTGTTTCTCCAGCAGAGTCTCCTTAATAAAAGATATTTCGATGCATCATCTTCGTGTAAAATAAAGATTAAATGAATTCACATTCTTCCAAGGGCATTACTTGAATTCATATTAACACATTGCATATTTTTATTGCTTGAATTCCAATAAATTATCTCTGTCGTGTTTCCTCTTAAGATGATACATCTGAGCTGGCTGACAAAACAATGAAGTCTGGTGCTACTATTTTAAACTATCCTGTCTCTTCCTAGGATATCAAAAGGTCATTCATTATTCAAAACGCAAAAATCAGTGGGACCTTAAAGATGCAAGTAATCTTCACTCCATCCAGCATTTTATTGACCAGTGACCTAGTTTACCCAGCAAAAAGGAAGACATAGATTTCATTCGGTTAAGAATCGGCCATACTCGATTCATGAATAAACAATTAATGCTGAAGGAGCAAAGTCCCGTTTGTACATTTTGACAATGTTCTATATCGGCTCTATACACCATACTAGAATGCTTATATTTCAGTCATCACCGCATTCGCTGCTTTCAGTCTTCCTGCATCAGTCTTATAGTCATAACTCCATAAAGTAGTACAAAATAAGCTTTTAAATTTAAAAACTAATTGGTTTCTACAATTAGATTCGAATGTTTTTAACTTGCTTTTATGTAGTATTATTACCGGGGAAACAAAGTTTGTACAGTTTATAAAACTTGACAAATCATGGACATAGTGATGAATGAATTTATTTATTTTTTCAATAGTTTAGTATGCAACCAATTGTTTGGAGAAGCTTAATATAGATTATTACTCACTCGCTCTTATAAATAATTCTCTTTTAATTAATATGTTCTCTTACTTTGATTTTCAGGCCCTCGTATTTATTGTTTCGTGTCCGTTTGAGGAGACTCACGTTATATGATTCGAATCAATAATCTTGTATATTACATGCGTTCTTCAAGTTCTGCCATCTTACATCAAAAATGCAACTTAAAGAGAATTATGAAGTTCCTACTAATAATAAAAGCCAAAGCCTGTCTGTTGGCGATCTACAGAGTAGATCGTTGAACCTAAACTGCCATATTTGGCACAGTAATACTTTGGAGGGTGTGTTTGCACTTAGGAGCCATTTTGTCAATTTTTTTATTCGAATTTTAGTTATTTGAAATTTCATTGTTTTTGACAACTTTTTGGTCAATAATTCTGATGGAATTATCGCACTTAAATTATTTTTATACCGTTTTAAAGTACAAATTGTTTTTCTTTCTAACGCTGTTAGTTTAAGTTCTGCATATTATTTTGTCGAATTTTTAAAGTAGTATATACCACTCGCAAATCGGTGAAGGTCAATGAATTGACAGCACGCCTCGCAACAAGGTCACGGAAAATTCTTCCCTCTTTGAAGAAGAGGGAGGAGATTTATTACTGTCTTCTCCTTTTGATACTCAACTTGATTGACAGACTTTGATACCTCTTCCCTTTCTATTCTTTGTTAGAATTTCGATGATGTGTTTGACTTTTGCGAGAAGATTCACAGTTCACTACCAGAGAATATTTTTCTTGAAAACTCTAGGTTTCTAAGGGTTAGGTAAAGATAAAAACTGTTTCTTTTTACTATTTACAAACACTTTCGACGCATTTTAGGCGTAAATCATTTCTTGCTTATTTTAAAATGCTTTCCTTTGATAAACTTATTGTTATGCGACTTTCGTGGAATTTCATCTGATTTTCAGTCCTTTTCAACTTTTATATTCCGAAACAAATTTTCAATCTATGCATAAATTATTCTGTAATACTACTTCATTTCACTAAAGTTGAAAACACTGAATAACATAAGTCTTGAATTGCATAAAATTACTTTTAGTTTATTAGTATAAAAATAACATTTAACATTTCAATTATAGATTGCTATACTGTCTAATGCACTCTGCAAATTACTAAACAAGCATTAAGTCATCAAAGAAGAAACGGAAGTTATTGTAGTACTCTAAAATGTCCGAAAACTTAGACTAGTTGCATGCCATTATTTAAGGGTAATGAAATTTCGATTATCTCAATTTTCCAGGTAAAGTTTAATATGCAGGAAAATATAACAAATTAATGAATTCATTATGTCACTTATTTGGCGCTGCTTGATTGTGTTGTCAGAAAATTTTCGACGCTAACAGTTAATAATGCTCTCGATGCTTTATCAAAATGCATCGACTCTGACATTCTAATTAAACACCAGGCCGACGGTTTTCCATTGAAACAGAATTAATAAGCGTTAATATTTAAAAAATAACATTAGATTCCATTTCAACAATAGTTGGGAGTCGCTTGTAAAACAAAGTATTAAAAGAGTACTCAAAATAAAGGAGAACACTACATTGCGTTTAAGTGCATATTTTTGTTACATTAACATATCGCTTTGAAGCTACACAAGGTTTGTTTTGGAACGATGTTTGTTTTGCAATGGTAGGTGAACCAGGACCACACATAGGCGGATCTTCAGTGGAATCTGAGATCTTATCGCAAGGACATCGCGGCGCTGCTTAAGTGCAGGAGATTATAGGTTAGAAACAGACAAATATCGGTAAGATATAACGGTTTTGAATGCCAGAATACCAATAGAGCACGAAATTTGAGAACATTTATAACTATATACCCTAAAGTAGCAAGAGTAAAAGGAGTTTACTTAACAGTGATGAAGATTGCAATGTTATAAGAAAGGATGTAAAATGCCAAAGTAAAAGACAAATTAATCAGGTCCTTGAAAAATAATCAGCTTTGCTCACTATATTCTATACATTTCTCTACATTTTAAAACTATTCTTATACATTCTGTACACTTCTCAATACATCTGAACTTTATTTACTTATATATTTTATTTTAATGTTTTCATTCTCTCATTTAATTTCGTATGATACTGTTTTAAATGGGTTATAAATGGACTATTTTTTAAATAAAAATGTTTCTTTCTTTTACTTTTCTTACTATTACTTTTAAGTTTTACTTTGTTTGAACAGCAGTGACTATTAAACTATTAACACAAACTATTGAATGTTAAAAAATAATAAATGATATGTGTATGCCATATAGGTTTCTCATAAAATGGTTAGAAAATATTCATTAATAACGCAAGGAGTTATTTATAATAAATAATTCCTTTCCTAAAATAGTTGTAATGAATTTTTTTCTGCTTATAAAATTTTATTCGAGTAATTAATAGTTTACTTTATTGCAACTACGCAGTTATAAGAGCGCTAAAATCTTCTATAAAAGAGTATTGAAATACTTTATCCAACACTCTATTCTCTTTCCTGAGAATTAAAAACAAATTTAGCATAATTAACTATGAAACTTTCTGCTTCTAGTTAGTTCTTTTTTCTTTTTTGCCAAATACCAGCCGAGCTAGAGATCTTTAATTTCAGACTAAAACTAAATCATTTGAAGACTTCTATAAAAGTAAAAATATCTCTCCTGCAGTAAAATATATTATGAATGTCAACGAATGACATTTATTTTTAATTTAATTTCATCTGAACTCTGAAAATTGTTTGGCTAGGTGCATGAAGAGTTTTTCCCATTATTAGTTTCAATTTTAATGAAGGGCAGCTAAAGCAAATATTTTTAGAAAGTATAAATATTTGCGTAAAGAAAAAAAAAGATATATCTCAAATATGCAAAAAGTTTCTCCAAGGTCTCCTTATTTATTTTAAAAACAAATCATAAAAAGTAATAAAATAATATTTTATTTATGTAGAAATTGCCTTGTGTCTTAAACTTTCGAGAAATTTCGCTACAATAGGATTACATTTAAAACATGAAAATACTACAAGAGTTCTTTTACTTTTTTGTAAGAGACCTAAATTATGCTGGACGTGAGTACTGAATCCAGATTTAAAATATTTATGTTATTTTCCATAGAAGATATAACGAATAAAATAGTGCTATTTCAGAAGAAAAATACCTCATGAACTATTGAAAGTTTTTTTTGTATTTATCAAAATTGCATCGAATAAAACGTGATTTTACTTAATTCGTGAGTGAATGAAATTCTCTCATGAATAAACAATGAAAGACCGTACTTTTACTACAAGGATAAATTCGAGGTTTTCCTCACAAATTTCTGAAAATAAATTGATACCATTTTAATTTGATACCATTGTAAAAGCTATTATTTTCTGGCGTCAGCGTTCCAGATTCGAGGTTAGAGGACCGCAAGTTCGAAACCCCCATTCCATCGGAGGTCTACTGTATATCTAGGCTTGATATACGTTAAATCAGAGATGGTTTGACGTCCTCCTCAGTGGCGTAAGATTCGGGTTTGCATCTTGTCTTGCGTTCCTTCATAAAACATACACTTCGTATTACCCATAGGTCGTTTTTCCTTTGTTTATTAGAAAATGCATCATCTTGAAATCAGAAAGTATATGCGTCTTTCCATAAGTATTTTCTTTTCTTAAATATTGAAACAAATCCTGATTAGTAGAAAAAAAATTCAGTTGCATCTTATTTATTTAAATTATTATTTACGGCAAAATATATGTAGTTATTGCTCTCATAAGTTAAAATTTTCCAAGATACAAAATTTATTTTAAGTATACGCTGTTGCCCTTCTATTTCTTAAATGTATTAATGGACCATTTGATGAGTTTCGCAAGTTGAGATTAGCTTTGTTAAAAGTGATAATTTTTTTCTGGTTGCTTTTTTTTGGGGGGGGGGGTATGAATGCTTATTAGCCTTAGAATTATTGCAAAAGTTCAGGTTTGTAGATAAAAGGAACAAAG
>BGPR01003312.1:120929-132744 GCA_013235015.1 Araneus ventricosus | reverse complement strand
TTTTCCTTGCATGTTCATCTTTTCAATCCCACCAATACTTGTAACATCTTCCAAATATGCATATATTTCCCTAAAACAGTGAATGAGTAGGGAAAAAAGTGGGGGAAAACGTAATTTTTTTCATTCCCTCATCCCTTTTTCATTACTCAATCAAAAAAGTGACGCGAAGAAAGCTCGAAAAGACGTATCGATTCTAGAATTGTGAAAGGCTTTCAAAAAGTTATTTTCTGGTTCTTTTCTTTTCTTTTTTTCGTTGCTTTTTGCGTTGCATGCCGTAGAAAAGCAGAAAGACACGATGGTATATATATTTCTTAGTTGCTGTTGCATATAGATGGATATATAGAAGAGATGTGCCTTTTCTAGCTCTTGACGAAGAGAAAAGGTTTAATGATGGATACCTTTTCGGGCTCGTGGGAAAAGTAAAAATTCATGTTCTTTTCCCGCCAAAAAGTAAGGGCGGGAAAAAAAATCCTTCTTCGGCTTCGTTCGAAATGAGAAGAGGGAGAAAAAAGAAAATTTAAAGTTTGCGCCTTTCAAACTGTAGCGGAAATTCTGGTCTTTCTCTAAGGCGTAAGGAAAAATCTTTCATGGTTTATTTTAAAAATCTTTTATGTGAAGCTTTGGCGCTATTTTTAAGAGATGAATTTTCTCCGCTTTTTGTCTCTGCGACAGCTTTTTTCCTTCTTCCTTTTCTTACCTTTTCTCTTTTCGAATTTGATGTGAATAGATTCCTTTTAGAGGAGTCCTAGATCTGGAATGAAAGTCACTAAAAATGTTTTCGTGGAACTTGCTTTTCACTTGGAAAAAAAGATATATATGCAGCATGATTGGAATTTATGGTAAGGTATCCGATAGGTAACGTGACGTAAAAGTAAGGTAATCATTTTTCCAGAAATCATATTTGTCCTATTTGATTATCAAAGTAAAAAGTTTGCATATTCGGAATATTACTGGTAATAAACTTACCTAGATTCAATAAAAAATTGGAATCATTTCCGTTCATTTAAAAAGAATCGTGCTTTGTAGAGGAGTAAAGTAATTAAAGTTGCCACTCAAAAATGTAACTGAATAAATCTTATAAAAAATGCGGCACATTTCAAATAGCGATAGCAATTACAGGTTGTAGGCAAATGGCTCTGTTAAAATGTAGAGCAATTATTTTTTCGAAATTCATATTATCCTTGGTTTATTATTTTGTTTATTAACATAGGCGAAAAAAAATATTTTTGCAATGGCGGTGATGTTAAATGAAATGAATCTCCTTTAAATTAGACGAGTTAAAAGAACTTAAAATTTGTAATTTTTTATTATGTCGAACCCAATTTTTTGTCTCAAAGAAGGAATGTAATTCGTTGAAAAAATTCAAAAATTCTTCAAAAAGAAGTGGATTCATCAGTAAAATTGATTTTCATTCAAAATGAACAAAACAATGAATATGAAGCTTAGTAATAACAATTAGCAGAAAAAGTAATAAGGTTATGATACTGAACGCTAATTTAATAGATAAAACATATTCCATTCTTGTTTTTTTAAGCTATAAATCCATGCACCATGCATTTCATTCATATTTTGTCATCAGTTACCTTAAATCCTCTGGTTAACCTCTAGTTCATCCATAAAATTTCCACTTTTAGGCATCAGAAAGAAACTGACTCACGTATCTCTTACGAATGCTTATCTTCCCTTTATTTATCCTCTATGACAGGTCTTTAAAATTTTGACTATGGTATCTCTTTCAAAAGTCATCCTGAAAAATAACCATTCCGAACAGAGACATTTATTGCAAAAAGAATTGTCAATCTCTCCAATTACGAACTTGATCACAACGTGTCTGTAAATTCTACTTTCTCCTGTGAGATATAAAAAGTAGAGACAGATTTATTTCGCATGTTCTGAGGAGGTTTCGTGGTTTTTAGAATACTTGTTCATTTTGAGTTTTTGCTCACTATCATAAATTAAAAGAATTTTCAAGAATTTTGAAGTCTAAATAAATATCATATATGTTCTTTAATTGCCAAGAATAAGTTTTCATACCATTAGATTCAAACATTCAAAAAAGTTTTGATAAAAAAATTAAGGTAGGTAAAAAGATTAATACTGCCATAGAGATTGCTTATATTGATGCAAGTCGTATAAAGTCATACTGCTGGAACTCTGAGTAAAGTTGGTGCATTTCAATCAAAATGGATGATTATTGCAAATAGAAAAGAGCCATCATTACTGAATTAGTTGGTGATCTACAGAAGTAGGACTTTAACGGATATGTTACCGTTAAAGCGTATAATTCAGTTATTTCATAGAATAACTAGGTGTCCAACTAGGTAATTCATAAAATACCTAGTTATTCTATGAAGTAATGGATCCCAAGCTTTAACTGTTACAGACACATTAAGTATTTTTCCAGACGCGTTTTCCCCATTAGCAAAACATTGTAGGAATAACGAAAGTAAAATGGATTTGTTTTCAATTTCCATATTATTAATTAAAACTTCTTTTTGGACTGTTTTGCTGGTTAAAACAAAACATTGTTAAGTCTTATTGCTGCCTAACGGCTATATCATATATTCTGAGAATTTTTATATCATAACTTACCCACCAAAAGAAAAGAACAAAAAATTGCAACTAAAACCAATGAAAATAATTTAATGTAAAAAAATATGACAGAAACAATATACCAGCATTTAACTATTGTAACTAAAATTATTAGTTTTCATAATTTAAACAGTTAAATCCATCAAAAGAAAATCAGAATTATAAACAGCATCATGTTCTTAAAACAATTCTGAATGTAGCGACCCGCATAATGTAAGAATCGATAATTCTAGGCCTGCTCATTCCAAATTCCCCCAGCTATTCCATTACATCACTCTTGATTCCTCTAAAAACCCTGAAAATCCAGAAAAATAAATTTAGTCTAGACGAAAGACGAATAAATATAAATCTTAATTAAATATTTCTCTGATAGCTCTAAAACTGACTTAAGCCATAAAATCCAGAAAATGTCTCCCAATTTATAAATTGACTCATTGCAAATACGATGCGATAACGGAATAAATTAACCTCACAAAAAAGATATTCTTATACGAAGGCCAAAACAATCAATTTATTAATATTATCTTGTAAAAGTAATAGTGGTAAAGCCGAAGCAGATTTCCTTCGCTAAAGAGTATTGACAAATAGGATTATGTCGCCAGACACGGTGAAGCTAAATTATTTAATGGACATGCGATAATAGTGGGCTTTTTTTCTGCATCTAATCCGCCTATCAACGTTACCCACTCTAAAGCACTTAGGTTCTTTCTGGCGGGTGGTGGTTGACATTTTTGCTTTTTGTCTGTCTGCTTTTATTCCGTGGATAAAAAGCGGCATTTTTCGCCCAAATATTTAATGGACTTCGCGTGCTCTTAGCAAAAGATTCATTTGGGTCTTTTGGTGGATGGATTTTTTGAAATGGGTATTTGTTATTTGTCTTTAAAATAACATAATAGTGGTTTAAATCTTAATTTTGGAATCTATATATATATGGAGTAGTATGTTACCACGCCAGTTATGTTGTGACAATCAAGCTGTGTCACACTTGTAACGAACTGTTAAGTTACCTTTCAGAGATTTTTCAAGAAGGAATAATTGTCTTTCTATTGGCGGTTACCATTAATGCCATAATAACTCATCAATGCCTAGGGTCCATTTCTTGGGACAACACTAAAAATACATAATAAACTCACAGGAATTACTTTTAAACATAAATTTTACAAAAATGTTCTTTTAAGTATTTGAATTTTTTTATATTCAGTCGACGGTAGCACGTATCAATCGTTCGGTTGATAATGCAGCCTTTTTATTTTCAGCTCAGAATCAAAAGTATTTTTTTTACAATGCCAAAAAGAAAAGGGTGCGCTTTTTCAACTATTTAATCCATTAATTTACTTACATTTAACAAATATATCAGTAAATACATTGTAAGATCATAATTTTTTTAATAAATTCACATAATTTTAGATTTTGATAGTTTCTATTGCATTATGTCCCTAAATAAGCATGATAAGCTTATGAAGGCAGTAAAGCATTGATTTTTCAGGAAGGAATGTTTAAAGTTATTTTTCAGTTGATTTCACGTCATTTGACTTGGCGATTAATGAGTTAAGACACTTGATGTCACTAATAGGTCATTGTATTTCGATGTCTTCTTGATGCCAGAAATATTGATAAGCATATTTCACTGACAAAAAATGACAGTGAGATTTGTAAAATTTCACGATCGGGTTATTTATCCATAAATCAAAAGAATAACTTTTTGGTAAAAAATTCTTTGCTAAAAGAAATGTTTCTTTTATATAATTCATTTAGAAATCAATAGAAATAGGGAATGCAAAAAAAAGAAGCAAGAAACTTTCAACGCTCAATTATGTCAGTATTTTTGTCAAAACCCCAAAAAGTCATCTTCATTTCTGCATGAAAGATAGTGCAGTTGTTGTGATTTTAGAGGACTACGGCAAACAGACTATGTGAGAGGAATATGACTCATTTGTGCAGGTCATTACTGTTTTGGTGAGAACCTTATACTGAAAGAAGATGATATTCGCTCTGCAAATGTTACTCTTATCCTCAGATAATTCAAGTATCTTGGGAGCCTGATTGTCCAATATAGGTTTTAGGGAGAAAAGATATTGAGCTCGATTGTAACAAATACCCGACGAGGTAATGATCATGATGTAAATTAAATCTGTCATCTTTGGTGTGGTATTTTAAAAATGCGTTATCTTTTCAGGTGTTGTCATCATCGTTTGAGGGCTAATCTGGATTATGTATATCTATAAAGCCGGCCATTCACTTGAAGGGTAGCCATGCCATTTGTCCTAAGACCGTCTATTTTCCCACCCATTTTAATCGAAAAATACAGGCACGCCATTCACAAGGGCGCTAACTCTGAACGAAGGTAGAAGGGAGCGATCTTCTTTCCTTCTCTGCAGCTGCTAGTGAATCGCTCTTCGATTTTCTCCAGTCAGCAGATTTTAATTTATTCGACCCTCGAAGCGGAGCTTCAATCTTCGCAAGGCATTGTTCTTTTAGCTATCCTCTTGCAAGGTGCCTCTGCTTTTTCGTTCCGATTTCAGTCCAGACGGAATTCCAGCCATGGTCAGTCGTTTGGCCAATTTCCATAGATTTTTCATCGTTTTCTCCTTCTCGCGTTCCAAAATATACAGTTTGTCTGTGAAGTGAATGGCCGACTTAATATTCGAACAGTTCCAAATTGAGGCATCAGGTTAATAAAACTAGATAGCCCCTCTGACTTAGCATAAGTCTCAAATAAGGATTCAGAGGATTGTGGGTTCCAGATCCGATACCATAAAAGGTCTGCTGTATAAGATCAGGTGCATATTAATTCTGTCCAATTCTGTCCATCTTCCTTTGTGTGACGTGGACGATTTGAGATTGGGATGTCACTTTTCTACGTCTTCCCACCGCTTTAAATTACAAGGTCCGTCTCCAAATAACCCTAATGTAACTTGACAACTGAATAATAAACCATTAGATGATAAAACAAATCAAATTTAATATTGAAAATTATAAATCTAAACGTTTATATTTTATTCATAGTTTTGATAAAAAAAATCCGGTTTTGAATCTACGCGTGAGATATTCTGAGACGGGGCCGATCCATTTTTATTCGTGGTCAGATTAGGCGTCTTGTAGGCCGGAAATACGACCCAAACTTTCACACCACACCAACGGGAAGACGTCTGACCTGGTCGGATTGAGTATAGGCCAGGTCCACATATGCAGAGGATGTTCGGCGGAATCTAGTCTTGTAACCGAAGAAAGTCTGTCCCGTATTTTAATCAAAAGCTGAAAAAGATAACGATAAAAAAATCAGAATTCTAGAAAATAAAAAGTATAAAGATCTCAAGACTTGGATCAATCAAAGATTTCCTGGGGATTATTCCAGTTCTTTGAAATTGAATATTTTAAAAGTTAAAAATATATCTAGTGCATAACATTTTACCGTTTAAAAAATTGTACCTCGGGCGATTCTATAAAACTGATTTCTTCGTAATGAAATTCTTTATTCGAAAGGATACAGTTTCAATATTTAAATGATAGAAAGTTGCAAAAAGGCAAAGAAGTCAGAAATAAAATTTCTAAAAATACGATTTCCAGGAAAAATTCATAAATATTGAAAATGAATGTATTTTTGTCCTAGTCTCAGCTGAATATTTTTCCATCTCATATAATTTTCGAAAATAATGCAAGATTGAAAGTGTAATTGTATAAGGTTTATTTTATCATTTATTATTAATTTCATCTTATTTACGGCTTATTTTAAGAAGTCTTATAATAATAATTCTTAACTTCATCAAACTTAAGTTTAAAATCTATATAAGAGTGACACTGGCTCTGGAAAAATATTTATAATTTTATTATAATAAGAATATCAATATTTCCTATATAATGCATATGAAATTCGATGTTAAAAATGTTCCCCAATTAAATATCTGAATTAATTACCATCTATTTACCATGATTCTTTCTCGTTTTTTATTCTTTGATCACTATTGTACCACAGAATTTTTACTTTCTATTAAAGTTATTACATTCAGATTTTAACAATGAAATGAAAGAAAAGAATTATTAAATATGCATATTTTGAGGAAAATCAATTTTTTGAGATTTTTATTACAACATTTTCTCTCAATCTATCTTTTTATTCTTTTTATCGACACATATTATTTAGAATTTCACCGTACATTTAACTCACAATCCGAAATTTTGGGTGCAATTTAGATTCTAACCTTCCACAATAACTATAAAGTTCAGACAATTATATTTGCTTCGTAGAGCACTTTTAAATTTATTTAAAAATCTAAACAAAAGAATACTTTCTTATGAAGATAAAGTATTGCATTTTCAGTTGGCCAAATCCATAGCGCCTCAAGAAGCATCTGAGGCAGAAATCAGACTTCAGCTTCAGTAAGGGGAGGGCAGATTGTCTTTTACCAAAAGGACTTTCAGGGAGGAGGGAAATCAGGAGAATTTCCAGCATCCAGTCAGACTACAGTGTTTAATCCGTTGTAAAACGTACATTGGCTCATATGCTTGTGAATAGGGATGGCGGTTATTGAAAAAAAAAACCGGTTTTTGGTTAAACCGGTTTTTTTCACCTCTGGTTTAATCTGCCGATTAAAACCGCTCAAAATAACCGGTTTTGGGCTTTTTTAATAAAAAGCAACGTTTGCGGACAGAATTTTTTATTGTTAATAATATACAACAAGTAAGTATTAATACAATAATTAACTAATAAGTAATGATTATAAATAAGTACTTATACAATAAGTAATAATAATAAATGAATAATTATTGCAATAAGTAAGTATTATAAACAAAAATTTTTATTAAAATTGTTTTCTCAAGAAATTAATTCATTGGCCAATATTTATCATCTAATCTGGTCATAAAGACTCTTTCAGCAATGTGTTGATCCGTGAGTCGACACCTCTCATAGGAAACAACATCATTCAACGTAGATACTAATCTTTCGGACGCTACAGAACTTCCGACTAAAGATAAAGAGACTATTTTTTGGCTACAAAAAACAGACGCCGTTTGCAGACAAATTTTTTTTATTAGTATTGCTTTTGCAGAAAATCAATCCACTGGCCCATATTTATCTGTTCATAAACACCCTTTCAGTAATCCGCCAACCAACAGACGTCTCGAAGAAGCGGTTGTCGGTGGTTGGTTTAAGATGAAATTCAAAGCTTTATAACTTGGTAAATTTTAGTCTAGTCGAACCTAAATTCGAGCCTATCTTCCGACCCGGTTTCTTCCCCCGGTTTTTGGATTAAAAAAATAACCGGTTTAAACTGGGGCAAAAAATAACCGAAAAACAGGTTAACCGAAAAAAAAAACCGGTTTTCGGTTGAAACTGGTAGATTTTTCCCATCCCTACTTGTGAATAATGTTAGGGTAACCCTTTCCGGTAAGATTTATTCATGGAATGGTGCTGTATAGCATGGAGACCAATGACGAGCTGTACTCGTCATTTTACCGTTAGGAGTTAAGAGCAAAGTCAGAGAACAGAACCCAAAACCTTCTTCTTCCGATTTATGATCCTCGGATATACTGGATCTTAGTGTTACACCAGTAAATCGTTAAAGTTTCACTCTCCTAACGCACATACCAATTCTATGGGATCTCTAACCATCGCGCAGACAGTTTTACTCTACTGACTTATTTTTCATGCCATGTGATAGACAGATTTCTTGCTAATGAGGAAAGAAATAATAGACAATCGAATGGTCGTCGAAAGGAACGCAGATCTTATCTTCGAAAAATTTTCCCCACTTTAAGAGCATACTTCAACTCCCATTTACCAGTAAAAGGATTAATTTAAATACAAAGATGATACAATTTATTTAATTATTTGATTAACGGATTAAATAAAATTTATAAACTTAATCTTCAGTTCAATCCAGGCATGGGTCAATGTGGCCTTGTTAAAGTCTTTGCTTGGGTATCGGAGCAATACTGATTTGAGACCAAACTGCACCGAAAATAGCCAGGATAGGTAAAATGGGAATATGGATAAGCTTTGATTCGTCGTTGAAGAGGAGAAGGGATGAAATTTCCTCACGAGGGTGAGGTGTAGAAGTAAGAATAATCATATGCCGACCTTACCACCAATCATGATTTACAATAACGAAATCCGTTTCCATTAGACATCATGGGACCTTAACCAAATAGATCAATTTAGTTCATCCAAGAACTCATCAATCTTCTCTGAACCAATCTTAACCTTATGAATTTAATCATATAAACGTTTTTCCTCGAATGTTCAGAGCATTGTATGCCAAGTTTAAGATTCCAAGAAAAATTTAATCAGAATATAAAATAGCCTGATAAAAAACAGCAGTTCGATTCGAGCACCCTTAACCTTAAAAATCGAAACAACTCTTATCTCCTCCTTCAGCACTCAATATGGAGGCATTAAAAAAACAGCCCATGCTATTTCCTACTTAGAAGAGATAAATATTTCAACGATCTCCAGCAATGAAATATGATAGAGGAAAGCGACTAAAATAAAAAGCGACTTTCGCTTAAACTACTCTTCCTTTTATTCACCCTTGGGGAGACGGTAAACTGGAAAGATTCTTGTTCGAAATATAAGTAAGGTAGAATAAAGATGTCATGCAAAAGGCGTTTTAAGTATCTCATAAAAATATCGACTTACCCGTTGTCTGAGAGCACTCTTTTTTTCACCTCTTTTCGCTAAATCATATTTGAATGGGGCCCTTGAGGATTCTCTATACATCGACTCTTTCCTACTATAAGTCGAGGAACGAGTTACGAAGTAACCTCAGACAAGAAGACTTAACTTTTAGCAGTCTAAAAGACTTTTCAAATTTACTATCCGACTGAAATTAAGTATGTTGTTAAAGATATTAACTGATTTGATAGGTTCTAGATGCTATTTTTCGAAAGGTAAAGTTTATGCGAATGATAGCTCCCGAATGATATTACTTTTAACATGAATACGTTTTACTCAAGTGGCAAAATTTTCTGAACCTTAGCTCAAGACGCTGTCTAGAGAGAGATGTGAGGGGTATTGGAAAAATCCAGAAAAAATTTGAATAAATGAATTAAAAATGAAATAACAATTGAAAAACATTAAAGATTATTTTTTTTAATTTTTTATAGAAACAACACAGGATTTTTAAAAGAAAACTCTACAATTGATTTTATATTTTTTCCTTCGGTCTGATTTTTCCATATTGATAACCCTATCAGCACAAGATGCTCTACAATATTGTAACGAAAGCTTCATGATATTGTGCGGTATTCAGAATATCGAATAACAACGTGGAGATATCGAAGAATATCTTGGGCTAAATGTTATGGTGGCCATATTGGTTGTATTGTGAAGTAGGGAAGGAGAATTTTTCACAGGATAATTTTTAGAAAAATTAAATATAGTTAGTCCTTTTTAATATAAATTATTTATTGATAATTAAAAAATGATACATCTGGTACATTTATTTATAATCCAGAAAATCTTTTAAATCATGGAAGAACAGTCGAAAATCCACACAGTTCCGGCTTACCCAAGAAGTCTGTTCACTTTAGTTTGTTCATAGCAAAGTCGGGAATTTGAAACTAACATTTTTTTATCTAATATTTTATAAATTAAATTTTGATAGTATTTTTATATGACGGTTTCTCTAAGAGGTAAAATTTGAGACCATAAGGAACATTTTACTACGACTAACAGTCAAATTCGGGACTATCCTAGCTTATCCTAGATGTATAGTCAACTTGGTTATAAAAAATTTAGCAAGACAAAATCTGGGATTGCCTCGGCTAATCAGGGGAATCTATTCACTTTCCCATTGGTACTTTTTATAACAGGAGCCTACACACTGAATTAAATGATATCTAAAGAAATTTTGATATGGAACTAGGATTATTTTCGGAAGCAGGCCATTGTTAAAACTGGTAAAGAAAACTCTTCAGAAATTAATTTTTTTACAATAAAATGAAGTTAAAACTTTTTAAAAATATTTTTGCTGTAGAGTTATTTTAATGTTCTATTGAATTACAGTTATAAAATGGGACAATTCAGGTATTTTATTCAAAATCGGCATTCGGGAATATCCTAGTGGGCAAAAGAAATGCTGATGATAATCATGGACATTTTTTTCAATCAGGTAGACAGAGTATAAAATCGGGATTGCCTCAGCGAATCTAGATCACTTAAGCTTTGAAGGCAACTGTTAGGTAAAAATCATTATGAAAATAAGTTTACTTTACAGTACAGTATTAAGAAATTGATGTTGCGTGATATTATTCGGAATTTCTTAATGCATACATGTATTTGAATCAAAATTATTATGCGCTTAAGGGATAATCATTTTGGAAATGGAAAGATAATGTTATTATCATAATCAATTTATTATAATACAAACTTTATAGACATATTGTCACTAATCTCAATGAATTGTCATATAAAGGTTCGAATATATAAAACACATTAAAACCAGCTGGAGTGGTCTCTCCAAAACTTTCTCGTATACGTCCTAACACGGTCCGCGAAAAAAATGCACCAAACGGCAGTAACACGCTCCATTTCTTAACACAGGTGGGGAAAAACTTGCGATGCGGTCACGCCTGTTTCTTGCGTCGTAGAATGGTGAAGAAACCGAATATGCATTTGAACGCCGTTTTTTCAACCTACTGAAAAGAAAATTGGGCACAGATATACAATTAATGCTAGCAGACCTAATATTAATTTTTGTTTATCTAATCCATCACGTTTAGGAGTTGTCATAAACAGTATACAGACCGACAAACAGTCAAACCTGGTCAAAAATTTGGAAAGAACCTGCGTTTCTAATAATAAAACTGTGTACCAAATTTTATCTATCTAGCTATTTAAGTTTTTGAGTTATCGTGTTCTCATGAACACGTACAGACAGACTTCCTGCGGACGGATTTTGTCCTAAATTTGATAGAAACATAAAAAATATGTGAAAAGATCACATACGAAATTTCATCCCTCTAGCTCTAACCGTTTTTGAGTTATCGGGTTCACAAACAGACAGACATAATTCCAAAATTGTGTTTTTCGGACTCAGGGAGGTCTAAAACCTGGAGATTCATCAAAATCTCAAGTTCGAATTTTTTGAAGATCACAATACTTTCTCTTTAGAAAGTTAAAAGAGGGAAAGAAACAACTAATGCAGAGAAAGCACCAAGACAAGAGGAAGAGAATGTTACAACAGGAATTCAGAAAAAGAGGGAAAGGTAACAACTAATGCAG
>BGPR01003312.1:81673-120919 GCA_013235015.1 Araneus ventricosus | reverse complement strand
AAAGAGGGAAAGGTAACAACTAATGCAGAAAAAGCACCAAGACAAGACGCAGAAAATGTTATAACAGGAATTCAGAATGAATATCAAAATCTCTGTTAAGAATTTCTAACTGATGAAAGCGACAGTTAAATTAATTCGCAGTCAGATTATATTAAAGACAGACAATTAATTCGCAGAAATCACATTCTGTTATGAAAAAATTATTTTTCTTTTGAGCTTGAGTTGAAAGATATTTTCAACACTCTGAAACACAATCTCATTTTCCGTAAAGCATCTGTACAAGAAGCTTCCTTTTATTAAATGATAAAAATCGGTAAACCCTTTTGTTGCAGACAATGTTGCTTTTAATCCGATCGCGTATCTACAATCTTTAACATTATGTTTCAGTGTAAATATAAAATGAGATACAATTTATTTATTGGCAGCAAACCTAGTTCTGCAGTTGCTTTTAATGTTGTAAGGACCATGCATGCTTATTTAGATTTCAAATCTGCATCTCAAATAAATAAGGGAAATCCTGCATTAGTTATATTTCTATTCTATTCTATTCCGAATAAATGACATTTTCTAGTCAGTCTTGGCGAAATATATAGCAATAATAGTTTTAAATAAAATAATGACTTCGTCGGCCGGGCATTAGGGAAAATACTTCTATTTTTATATTTCTATATTATACTGAGAAATCTTTTGTAAGTTCGATAATGTGGGATAATCATTTTAAGCAAATAAAGAGACCGATAAAAAAATGTATAGAGTCAGATTTAAAAAAATTAGATAAAAATCATTAAATAATAAATTATTTCCTTAATAGGCATTTTTATAGACTATGATTCGATTATTTTATATAGTTTCGTATTACATTTGAATACGTGGGTATTTTTGCTCCAATTTCGTGGAAAAATTATGAACCATCGAAAAAAACTCGGATATGAAGGATGAGGTATTTTTTTTTTTGCTAAATTCCATATTTTATAGTATGCAGTAAATAAATTCTCCTGGTATATACTACTGTACCCAAATGTTAGCTTCAGAATCGCAAAATGCAATTTTCATTTAAAAGTATTATAATTATTATCAAAGATATAAAATATATAATTTGATATTTTGTTACCTTTTAAAGATTTTACCATTAGTATGTAAATAACACAATTAATTATCAGAATAAAATATAGATATCCTTATATATTAACGCTTTATTTTTGAAATTCTTTTATTTTTTTTTCTTTTTTCTGTGTACCACCTGTTGAGAATCACAGTGGTAAATGTCTGAAATTCATCATAGGGAGAAAATAATATTTCGAAGGTCATTTTTTTTAGTTTGGCGCCCTCTAGAGGCAAGGAGTTTAGATAGCCTTTCGTCTGTTTTGCATGTGAAAAAGATTCATTGAACCCTTTGAGGACGGCCGTACGGAAAACGTGCGGTTACCATCTGACCAACGTTTCCCAAAGGGAGAGGGGCTGCTCAGGACTGGCGTATTTTTCTAGTTAAGCCAAATTGCACTAAAGCTATTGTCACGCGGACGTGACAGTCGGTAGCTAAAAGCCACAAGAGCCGGCACTAATGTGTGACAATCGGGAGAGAATGTGCCAAGCAGCTGGCGTACCCTCGTCCTCAATGGGTTAAGTGTCATTTGGTGGCTCTAACGCAGAATTCTATTTTTTCCAAGATTCGCCATTCATTCTGAACAGCCGATATGTTCTATTTTCTGTGCGAAAAAATAAAAGGGCACCATATATGGGTTTTTTTTTTTCTGAAAATAATATTTCACGTATAATGGACTACGGATGCAGGCCAAATTCTATGGAATATGAAAACCAAGAAAGTTTGTAATTTCTAGTGAAATAAAAAATCAAACCAGTTTTATAATCTTTTTCATTACTTTAGGGGAAAGGTTGCACACGAAAATTTATGTGTATATGCCCCATTAAAATAACTTCCTTCTTAAGTTATTTGTTTAAATTCATGATTACATGATTATTAATTTGTTGAAATTCATGATTAAGAGAATTACAACGTAACATACAATTCAAACGTAAATTAAATATGCGTTTTATAAATTCAATAAAAATGTTTCATGCAGATCTCAGTTGAGAAAAGGAATAACTTAACATTTAAACATTGATGCAATCTTTGTATCCCCTTTAATTTAGTCAGCAGCAAATGAAATATACATATGCATTACTTAGTTTTCCTATGATTGTTTTTACCTCTCCCTTACTCATTTGCTTAAAACACAATCTCAACTCATTTATAATGGTATGCTTTGAAAACAATTCTGCGTATAGACTCCGCATTATTTACCAAGTTGTTGAATATCATTCAGAACAAAGCAAGTGGTTTATTATATATGATATTTCATAAATGTTGATAAGAACTAGCAAGATATTATCTCAACTAACTTCATGACTGTTTAAAGGATACCTTAATGATATTATGAATAGTTAATCGATAACAAATATGATGTGCTATAGTAAAGTATTGTAGAAACAAACAGTTAGAACAATCTAGGACACAATAAAACATAATAGCATCAAGGTTCGAAACATTCGCTTGTTTTATTCACACAGCAGTACCTGAATTTTTCAATTGACCTTCCTTTATTAAATAAAATTTTTCATTTAAATTAAACATTATTTCATTACTATCAATGATCAACTTACAGTCCCAATAAAGAAGTGAAAATGTGTAGAAAAAGAATGATATTGATGCATTCAAAGAATTCAAAGTTATCAGTTCCATTAATAAAAAATGACAAAAATCATAAATGGAATCTTCACTATAGTCAATGGCGACTTGATTTTTGAGTACGGAGAAAGCTATCTACGATATATTACTGATGAATATTAAATTGTGTTTCTAAGCGACTTCGACTTCTTCGATTTCAGTGAGATGGAAGAACCTTCGTATCAAATATAGGTATTCGGGATTCGAAGAATATCAATTTCTGATTTTCAACCAATTTCTCATGAAATATATAAATCACACTTATATATTAGGATCATATTTAAAGCTAGTCCATTAAACAAATCAGCTCAAGTTTTCACTCGCTGTGTCTATGCATTTTTCATGATTGAATATGTTCTTCTTCATGAAAAGTTTCGTAAGCTGTATGTAAAATTTCGTAGAAAATACAATAATGATAATTGTTTTTATATGTATTATTGTTATGTATTTAAAAAAATTAATCATGATGTCGATAGATGTATAACTTATTAAGTAATTTATTTAAATGACATCAACAAATATGCTTTTAACCCGACAACGAGCCTCCCATATTCTATAAACGAAGACATTTGTTTTAAGGATACTCTTGTTTACTCCCATCTCTCTGTGATAAATCTAATTTTCCATATCGATTGACCTGTTAACTGTTTTATTTTCTTTCCTGGCTAGTTAGATCATATCTTCTATTCTTGGGAATCTGTTGTCCAGTTGGTCAGACTAAAAGTCGTTAGAACACTTGAGAAACTTATGGATTCTGTGTAATAAATAATCATGACCATGAATGACTGAATTGGGGTTCATTAATATAAAAATATGAATATCAGACGAATGTATGTCGTGCGGGCAAGAAGGTTAAAGTGTTAAGCATATTTGTGTTCAGGGCCTTAATTTAAATTGTTAGTGATTTTGCCATTTTAAAAGCACATGGAACAATTCAGTAGAAACACTTTTAATGATAAACATTCCTCTTCCACAGATTTACTCATTAAAACAACACTGAATTTTACTCTCTGCATGGTTTTATATCAGTTACTTTTATTTTTAAAACTAAATGGATTTGCTTATTGTAAACATATACTCATATATCATTTAATCTCTTTAAATATCTTTAACTAATTTAATCCCTTTAGCTTGTGTATTCGGCACCATATGTTACAAGAAAAGTCATTGCCGCTTTTAAAAGCAAAAGTTACTTTGTACTTCTAATATAAAGGTTGTAGAAAAATATACCAGCAGACTTCAAAAATAAAAATTAATCCCGTAAAAGCCAACTAAATATTCCCAGTTTTTCCTCTTTATGTTATGTTTCACAACAATTTTCCTCGCCTCTCATTTTCAGCCACTACGAACACTGATACGTTATTGATACCCACAGACCATCCCTCCATCGAAGCAAGCATCAATCCATAGTATCATTCGCACCTCCAAACGAGCCAGAAGAGTACTTAGCCAGTGTCCATCCCAAAATCGCTCCATTTTCGTGGTTGACAGCCTAATTTCGCGAAATGACCTCGCCCCAGGGTCCTTTGATTAAGCCCCCTTATAGCCCCAAGTGGAATACTGGTTGTGTGTATGGGAGTTGTAGCAATCTTACCCTTGCTGAGGCGGGGGAGTAGGTCTCTAGGGTAACTCCTCCCTCTCCTTACTCGTACTTTTTCTTCTGAGGTGTACGTACTCGCACACTTGGGTAAAGATTTCAATCAATATCTCGACCGGATCCGGTCTTCAATTACTTCAACGGAGACTTGGTCGGGTTAAAGCTTGTTGTGTCCCTGACAAAGAAGTTTCAGAAAGTTGGGTAGATAGTACTCTCCCCTTTTTTTTCCCCATGTTGTACGTGGGAGGCTAATTCAGGGATTTTTTTTTAAAAAGGGAGGAGAAGCAAAGAGGAGATTTCGCGAGTGAGGTAAAAATCCCGCTTCGCTACAAATTGGATGTCTTGTGGAAAGGGAAGTATTTTTCTGGAAGAAGGAATATTGGTTGATTTAAAAGGGAGGGGGGAAGAATTTAAATAGTTTCTGGAGAAAGCAAGTCTTTCCAATCAGATGTTTGGAGCAGTTAACTTTTGAGTTATTGACTATTTTTGATAAAAGTGTTTCAGTTTGGGAAGTTCCATTCCATTTTGAATTTTTGGTTTCAACTAAAGTGTAAAAGTCAAAAATGTGTGCAAGCGTTTTATTTTAAGATACTTTTCCATTAATAGAACCCCAATCGTAGCCAAAATGAAATGTTGGCGTTATTCCGGTTTGGCGCCAACATTTATCACTAAGAAAGCTATCACTATGATTTGGCGATCTGTCATTAGGATCCCGTGGTTTTTGTCTGGGATTCCAATTACGGAATACTACCGATTTTTATCATATTCTTAGTTTCCCTTCAAAATGTAAGGGCTTCAATTGGAACTAATATCTTATTAATTTATTTTAGGTAAAACATACCTACTCTTGGATATAACAAATTCTATTTATGGGCATCGAATTCTATTTATGGGCATTGACAAAAAGGTATCAATTTATTACCAAAGATTTTATTTGTGGAAATCATATCTTATGAAAAATTATTTATTTTTGTAATTTATTTATTTATTTATTTTGCTGGGTTATACGCATACTATGATTTTCCTGATGCTTCTAGCGCTAAACTGGCGATTCAGAGCCCCAAGAAAATTCGCCAAGACAAAAAAGACACCGATTGGTATGCACATAACAGAAAAGTACCGAAAATATAATGTTCATAATAATATGTTCCATAATGTTCCCCTCAATTTGTGAATGGACACGATTTAATCTTCGCTCACTTAATCCATTTTGACACTGATCTAAACGTTCTCTGCCTCGCCTAAGCCCATCTGCTTCAAATCGCTTTTGAATAATTTCATCCATAGTTTCATTATATTGTAAGAAATATTGTGAATTCTTCATCTTAAACTCTTTTCTTTTCAAGAAAAAGTTATTTTACATCAGAACGAATTTAGCAACAGGCTATGACTATGAAGTTATGCCTAACATGGAGGAGGCTACCAACGATCGGTTTGTTTTGTAAACAAACCGATCGTTGACATCTGCAAAAGAGAAATTTCATTGCCACGTACGGTAGAGTTTTATATATATAGATATTTTTGGATAACATATATTACCTAATTGTAGGAGATCATTCTGCGAACATTTATTTACTTCATATAGACTGATTCTCTATCCTAAATGTAATAAATTTCCATTTATTGCTTGTATTACTTCCTACTAGCGTCATTATCATTTCATTAATGAATGATTAATTTTATTTAAGTTAATTAAGATGTAATTATCATCATTACTATTTTTATTGTTATCAAAAACTTCTAATAACTATGTCTGAGGAAAGTTTATAGCTAATTTTAATGGTTACGCGAAGATAAAGGAATTAAAATTTTACGTCCATTATTTGTAGCTATCGTTTACATATAAGAGCTGCAATTTACTAGTATGTACTTGAAATTTTTGCTATTTTTTTCTAGTTTTCACCGCACCATAAACTACTAATAAGTACATAGTTCCAAGAAGCAGGTAAAGTTAAACAGTCTTAAACTTTTCTATTAATAGCCCTTTGATGGAATTTGTAACGTACCGAAGAATTATAAGTTCTTTTACGATCGAGATAAAATCTAAATTAAAACCGGATAGCAGAACCTGAGATAGAGTTTTGATATATATCCAAAACAAATTACTCTTTTTATACTTATAACAGCTTCTAATACTGTGGCAATTTTTAAAAAGAAAACATAAATATCAGTATAAATAAAGCAATCCTGAATGTATTTCTGAGATATGTAATAAAAAAATCTTTCTTAGATCTTAATTTTTAACCAAGATAGGCAAGAAAAAGTTTGAACTTTCTTCTGATTCAATATTAGCAGAATCAAATTCCTATTTGCATAGGCTCTCCATAGTTTGGTTTCGAGACATTCTGGAAAAAAAATGATAAAAAAGCTGTGTCAAACGAAATACGTAATACGAGAAGACTATAACATTTTTCATAAAAGAACTCCCGTGTCTTTACAGCACGAATCTTTGAGAAGCTAATTTCTTTTAACAACGTACGATAAAACAGCGGCGCTTGGCTCTTTAATTCTTTCAAGTTTTTTATTAGTCTTCGAATTTCGTGTTAACGTAACTATTAAATTTCTTTTATTCTTTTCTCCTGCACTGAACTTCCGAACGTCACCTCATCTTCTATCGCTTTTAATTTAAAGGAATTTTTCAATATCCTTACTTTTTCCCCCGTCCGTCGAATTCTTTCACTTCAGAAACCTGCGTGATTTTATCTGAAAAAGCAAACTCGAATAAAGTGAAAAAAAAGGAAGTACTAATCGGTTTTAAACTACAAGATTCACGAAACTCTTTGAAAATGTCGTGCTGTTTAGCGTGGAAGCCTTAAAAGACGTAGCTTAACGATTGTTTTACGGTCTATCATGGCAAAATACTACAAGAAATTTAAAAGTTCCTTCGTCGTTCTTAGGGAAAAAACTGGAAAGAAATTTAATCAAAAGTAAAATTTAATTAAGAAATCATGTTCTTCTCGGGAATTCGGCAGACACGAAGATACAAAAAGAAAATCAATTCGTAAAATCAACATTTTTTAATTAAGTATCAAAGTGCCTCGTAAAAATTTCAAAGACGTTCCCCTTTTTATATAAACATATAATCACGTCTCTTTATTTCTTTCCTAAGTTTAATTTGATTTTATTTTATCAGTGGTTGCTTTTAGAAAATAGTTGCTTTAATTGTTGACAAACGCTGTGTCTTAGATCGAGAAGTTGAAGGAAAAAATTTAACTACACATAGGGAAAAATGGTTGGGGAAAAAAAGGGAAAATTTAATCTTCCTGATTAAATAATTACGCTATGCGAATTAATGAAATACAAAATTCTACAGAATAAATTCTTTTATATAAGAATTTGATGAAAAATATTGTAATTATTTTAATTAGCTGCATTTCTTATTTTAATGGGTTTTTTAAATAAAATATCTCTCATTAATTATTTTAATAATATTCATAATCATGTCTTTAAGAATAAATTTATTCCAAACTAATACAGAGTTAATTAAATGTATAAATAATTTAAAACTTTTATTTTTCTATATTAGTTAAATCTTCATTTTTTAATAGTTAGAAAGCAATTTTAAATCATAAAATAACCAACACTGACGAAAGTTCTTTAAGCAAATGGAACTGGGATATTTTAAATGTACGAATTATAATTAAACATAAATTCTTTAAATATTTAATATAAATCTATATATGAAAAATTTAAAATTTAAAATATTTAAATGTGAAAATATTTATACTTCTTTATAGAACACCCAACTACTGTATTATTTCTTGAAACATTTTTCCTTTTGGGAATAAAGTATACAAACAACAAAATGAACAGAACAAACAAAAATGCAATAGAAGTAATTTTTAACAACAATAAATTGATATTGTGTTCCTCACTTTATCACTGTTTTCCTTCCTTATCATCATCCGCTGTCTTAAGCAATGGTTGCTTTTAAATGAACAACAATAATTAATTTTATGGTTTTTCGAATGCATTGATGGATGCTGTTAAATCCATAACAATAATCGATTCGTTGTTTTTTTTGAATGTCTGGTTCTGTAGAACATCTGCGTTAGAACACCGGCCTTTCTAACGAGCATAACATTCTACGTCGTGTAGAATTCGTTGGTAAATAAAGTCGACCATACACTTCACAGATAAACTGGAAATTTTGGAACGCGGGAAGGAAGAAGCCGTAAAAATCTATGGAAATCAGCAAAATGGCTTGTGGTGATTGGAATTCCGTCTGGACTGAAATCGCAGCGTAAACGCTGGAGTTTAAAGTCTAGCTTCAGAGGGATCCTAAAAGAGGCTAGCGAAAAGAACAATACCTTGCGTAGATTGAAGCCTTGCTTTTAGAGTAACATAAATTAAAATCTCTGACTGGGGAAAATCGAAGAGCAATTGACAAGCAGCTGTAGAGAGGGAAAGAAGGTCGCTCTCCCTACATTCGTTCAGAGTTAGCGTCCTTGGCGAAAAAAAACCGGGCTTAGGACAAATGACATGGCAATACTTCATGTGAATGGCCAACTTAAGAGAGCTAGTATTACGCCTAGTTTCAAAGCATAAAAGATTTATTTTTGTACAGATACCACATGACTTTAAATCATGGTTAGAATCTACTCTCAAAATTTCCACTCCACAATAACTTGAGGACTTTTACCAATAACTATAGGTTTCATATGTACATGATGCACATATACGGTGGAAGCCATTTTTTTAGGAAATTAAGTAAAAATATTAACTAGGTAATGATGAAATTAATCTTTCTGCCAATCCCGTTTTAGCTGAATCAGAACCGCCGAAATATTTTGAATGTTACCAGGGTGCCAAACTGGCCTTTTGCAAATGATGTAATTTTATTATGCTTTGATTCTTATATTAACATAAATATAATGTGGAATAAATATGATTAATTTATGTATTAAAAAACTTACATAATCCAAAAAAATGTGATCGGAGTCAATTCATCCTTACTCAATACACGTCACATGGAGGATGACATTTTATTTTTTCGAATCAATTTCATATGTTTCAGGAGGATGAAAGACAATTTCAGAGACCCAGTTTGAAAAAACGTGTAGTTATATGTTAGACGACATGTGCAGTTCTATTTATTAAGAAACTTAGACTGAATTTGAATTGATTCCATTGTAGAAGTGATTTCTTTGGCTTAATGGCGCCAAATAAATTTTAATGATGAACACAAGGATGATTTAAAGACATGAGAGTTAATTTGATTATTGCAAGTTAGCATTCAGATAATAAGAACAAAAGTTTGAAAAGCAACAAGTCTAATTTAAAAAAATGGTTTAAAAATTATTATTCACGATTGTGTATGAAAATAGAGTGATAAAATATTGGACATAAAAGGGCATGTTTTGAAACAGAAACAATGATGCGGGTCAAATGTCGAAACATACTCGGCTTATCGGGAAAATGGATTTTTTGAAAATAAACAGCGTTTCTGAACAAATATCCCGCATCCATTTCTTCCCTCGTTAAGCTTGCTCATTCAAATTTTTAGAAAAATGAATGCAATACTTTTATTTGTTTAATCAATAAGTCATACAAATCAAAGAGATAATTGATTCCAATATTAAACAGAAAACGCCAGTATACCATCCAATTTCGGCTTGGCTTATAGGGGAAAAAAGAATTTTAATAAAGCACCTTTGTTGAACAAATATCGCACGTCCGTTTTTTTCATCGTTTACTCGTTCAGATTTTGATTAAAAATTAATAAAATTATTGGATTTCTTTAGTTAAAAAGGTGAAAAAAATCAGAGAGATAATTGATTCCAGTAAACATAAGCTATATATGCGCCATTTACTCTTGAAGTAAAATACTAGTTGCTTTCTGTTGTTTCCATCAAATTAATCCGTCGCCATCTTTCATTAGTTAATGTACGCCTTAAGGGTCAATAAGTTTCCACTTAAATGCAACAACGAGCTGTTATTTGTTGGACGACACGTCCAATTATATTTGTCTGTCTGTGTCTGTGACGTCATCTACATCGGTTCCATTGCACCTTGGTTTATAGGGAAAAAGGACTTTCGGAAAAGCTTTTCTCTTGATGAATTCACACATCAATTTTTTACGTCTTTAAGCTTCCTCGTCCAAGGTTTGATTAAAAGTTAGTAAAACGATTTTATTTCTGTAGTCAAGAAGGTCAAACAGATCGAAGAGCTAATTAATTCCAACAGTAAACAAAATCGATCAACGCATCATTTACTCTCGATTCTCAATACCAGTTGCTTTCTTTTGTTTCCATCAAATTAATCCGTCACCATCTTTCATGAATTAATGTACACCTTGACGGTCATTAAGTTTCCACTTAATCACAACATCCCTTCACAAAAGGAGTGGAAGGATGTCAAGCGAAATTCTGAAGAGAAATCCTTAAGAATAAAAATTTTAAACAATCAGGCGGGGAAAGCCCTGGAAATTCCGTTCTTGTCTCCTTCTGCGTTCGAACCCTCCCCTACCCCTCTCCAAATCTCCGAGCAACTCATCATCGTCTGTCTCAGAAAATAAGTGATACTTCACTGCGAGCCCCCTGGGGGACTCGCGGGCCTAATTAATTTTCATTGAAAGGAAAATACCGCAAAGCCGACCATTCCATCACGCTAATGGCCCGAATCCGAATAAATATTCCTGACAAATCCATAGAGGGCATTCCTTTCTCAAAATTGACGCGATAAATTTTATTTTGTTACCGGCGTGTGTTCTCACACCTCATTAAATTGGAGCCACCCCCGCCTTCTCTTTGGCAATGCCTTCCCACCCCCCTTTGGAAAGGGTAGTGGAATTCTGCTAGGGGTTGGGGGGCAGCGACTGACTAATTGGCATACGCTAATGATGGCGCGTAATTGATTTCTGATACCTCCGCCATTTTGCGCGAGACCCCTGAACAACGCAGGGCGGCTATTTGTCAAATACCGTAACCACATGATGAACGGCAACAAGTTCATAAAGCTGTCGATGTTGCTCGGGGAATGAGTTGCCGGTGATTTACTACAGTATGGGGGTGGACTTACCAGAAATCGGACAGGGTAAACTTTGTTCCTTGTTTAGTCAAACATATAATGTGGCTAATATGAAACAGCAGAAACCAAAAAAGAGTAATGCGTCTCGAAACCAGATTATTGAATATTTTCTTGTTGTAGGGTTCCAATGATATATTTAACTCTTTATTAATTTATTACTAGTTTCTAATAAAATGCCAAGGGTGTCTACTTATATGAAAATTGTACGCTGCTATGGAATAGCTTAAAGTACGATAAGGAGAAGTTGCCATATAAATAAACAGGCTCTTGGCATCCCTACTGCCTTATTGAATGGCGGAGAGAGTTAACAGTCTAATTCCCGATGACAGGTCTTACTATCCAGTGGCAAGTAGCTATAATGGCACCTATTTTGTTGGAAACACAGTCTAGCCTACATATAATAAGAAATTACAAGTTCGGTATCATTGAATGGATACTCTTCGAGGTAGGAAACTAAAATGCAGAATTAGTTTGAAAAATATAAGTCTTTTATCGTTTTCTTTTGGGATTATAAATTTGCATTGATTTGATTTTCAATACAGTGAAATATATGATAGGTTTCTTTATTTTAAACTCCGATTTTAAGAACTTCATTACTGCATATACTGTTCGAATAATCATGGGCCATCTAGTATGTAGTTACCAAATCGAACGTTTTTCTATAGCTGCAACTCTGTTATGCTAATGTTACGTTCAATTTCAGCGATTTAACATCCCAATTTGTACAAATTGTACCAATTTCATGAAAGCCTGAATTTCCAAAATACACCTCTAACTCGCGAAAGCAATCCTGTATCAACACATATATGTTTATTTTCGAATGATCCGTGAAATCCAAGTTGTGACATCATCAGTCTGCTTCTCGATTGTGCGTGAGCAGATTGCAAGCCTCCACTTCTCCTTTTACGTCTTTTCTGCCTATCATACAATAAACACCCCGTTGAAACTGATATGCTGTGGAATTCTATAGATAAAATTATGAGTTAGTTTCCTATTGATATGATCAATAGGAAGAAAATAACTCATGTCTCACGAATACATGTGCAATTACAAGGTCTTCTTTACTCAAAGAGATAAATTTATTGGACAAATTGCTCTCTCTCTCCCTTACTCACATATGAAAGGTATTAATCGTGTGTGAATGTAAGCATGTGGAGCATTTAAGTTTTCTGCTTTTGTATCTTTTCTCTCTACTTATTGGTTTTTTCGACATTTTCTCGTCTAACGCGAATAGCTTAAGTTCTATAAGTACAGGCTTGCGTACAAGAGTACCGTTGCAAAGACATTGACAGTTTTCTATTACTCCAGTCAATTACCAATGCATAAAAGTGGGTTTTTCTATCTGGATCTTTCGGAATTTTGTCACCGTAAACGTGAGAATTCCGTTTTTGCTCTTTTTTGCATTTTCGAGGGCATTCTTTGAAATACCTAATTATGTAATTTCATACCCATTCTTATCGATATAGATGCCATCATTAGGATCTCATATATCAACAAAGTTATTTTACGGCCATCCTATATTATGTTTCTTGTTTTTGTTATAGTTCGAAGAAATGTTGCTTTTTCTGGAACTCAATTCTGTTATAAATAGTGAATAAATAAACACCCATGCGAGAATTGTATAAATAATTCAATAAAGCTGATTCATCAAGGATTATTGAAATGCACAAAATTACGAAACTAAATTTAAATATTTCTTTTCAAAATTAAAGAATCTGGATCCAATTTATCTGAGTAAAATTATATTTAGAATGCAATGAGATTAAGAACATACATCGAAAATCAAAAAAAAAAATTATATCATATATAAACATCATTTTCTATTATACATCGTTGATGAGAATGTTAGATCCCTTTGATTATTTGTTTTCAAGAGGGAGTATACAGCGTATGGTCATCAGTTACAGTGACCGTATCTAAAATTCTTATAAAGTAATATTCTACGAATTTATTTTTTCCAAACTGTATTTTCAAATAAATTCATTATATTCATGTTTACTTTTCAGAAGCAGGATCTTAATTAAAATATGTGTGTGTAGAGAACTTTCAGCCTTAAATTGATTATTCCTGGAATGTCACATATACGATATAAAGGCCATATATTGACGTCAAATATGAAATGTTGAAATATTTCATTATAGTTAGGTAATTGAATATCCGTTAGATTTCTGTAGCATCAAATTCTTATCTTCGAATGGGAAGAAAAAAATATTTTTTTTTCGTATTTCCGTTTTCAATTGTCATATATTCTCTCGGTTTCGAATTATTTTTCTTTCATGTAAAATGAAAGCTTTTTATATTTTCATTCCAGATAAATAATAAGTAAACCGAAAACCGCGAAATATTTCTTCAAAGTTTTGCAAACGGCATCTAAAGAGGACGAATTTGCTATACATTCCTGAAATAACTTCAGTGCATCATACAACACATTTCTTATAAATAGTGACTAATTTTTTCAAAAAATGTAAATTTATTCTGAAATTTTTGTAAGATCTCAAAATGCTTATGTATGTCGCATAATTGCGAACTTTTCAATTTACTGTTTTCCTACTATTAACTGTAAACAAAATGAAAAATTCCCATTATCATGCCACAAAGTCCTTTTATCAAAATAGGCTTAATTTGGTTTTGTACAGAAATTCAATGAACTTTCCTTCGTAATGAATGTTTCATACTTTAACCACAAACAAGAAGTTACGGGCAATTTCAGTTATTCATAACAATGAGATCTTATTCGCATTTTGATTGTTCTTATGAACGATGCAAATATTTTTACTTTACTAAAACATTCAAGGTTTATGAAATTTTAAGAATGTTAGGATTTATTTAGTAGAATTTTGCAGAAATAAACCAAATTCATATTTTTAATAAGGAATTTTTAGATTATTTTTTATTTGAATGCAGAATCTTATCTAATGCTGTACATTTCAGAAGATTATACATCATATACAGAGATTTGAACCTTCCGTTCTTCCTTAAAAACTTTCGAAGTTTTTCGCAGTATCGCAGTTTCTCATCCTTACATGCGTTTTCTATGACTTTCATTCGTGGTTCCGTTCATCAAAAATTCAAAGAATAAAAAGCAGATGTTTATGCTGTCAGGTGTAACTTTTGAAAAGATTTGTTTGGTGGGTGATTTACAGTATATAACATTGCACTCAAAAGAACAGATTTATTATGGAGAAATTCGCCGTTTCACTTTACCACCTTAGAGAATCTGCTTTGTATCTAGAATGTACTTAGTAGTTTGTTTCACAGAAATATTTTATATCCCGGAGTCTCATTCTTGTTGTAAGTTCTGCTTATTTCGCGAGCACAGGAAGTTAATTTGTGCATATAAATTATTAAAATTAAGTGTGTAGTTGCGTCGATATTATGTTGAAATTACGGAATTGTTTGAAGCAAGGACTATTTGATGTGTAAGAACTCAATATAACGAGGCTTTGAAAAATATAAATTAGTAATAATACAAACATACGATTGTTTGAGAGCAGCAGATGTTTATGCTGTCAGGTGAAAAGATTTGTTTGGTGGGTGATTTGCAGTATATAACATTGCACTCAAAAGAACAGATTTATTATGGAGAAATTCGCCGTTTCACTTTACCACCTTAGAGAGAATCTGCTTTCAGAAAATAGAAAAAATGAACAATAGTAATAACAATTTACTTTTCGAGCGCAACGCAGCAGCATCCAGTAATTGCATTAACAATATTGTCATAATAAACTATCAAATTAAGATACAATCAAACAACAAAATACATATTGCAATAAAATTATAACACTTTAAGATTAAACAAATAAAATGAAAAAAAAAAACTAATGAAAGAGAACTCGAATGGCGAACTTTTTCAAAGTGTCACTCGCCATCGGAGTTCTAAAATAGATAAATTTTCTGTCGAGGGAACGACTTAATAGTCAAATAATGTTCCATCTGTGGCCTGAATTTATCCATTAATTGAAATAATGGAGGGAAAAACCTTTCTTAAATAATGAAAACTTCAGAAATTCTTTTTTAACAAATCCAATAGAAATAAAAGAAGATGAAAACAACATTACCTTCTGACAAACATATAAGTCAAACTACGCCAACGAAGCATATCAGGAACAAAGGATTTACATCTAGAAGCAACCTAGCTCCAACCAAAGCAACCGTAGCTCCATCTATTGAAAAAAATCAAATTAAATTAACAGATATTTAGAAGGTCTTCAATCCTTTTTTAATTAAATTATTATAGGTTAAGAAATTACTTGAGTAGCTGTTTACTTTTAATTTATTATTTAAATTATCAATAGCTGTGACAAAAGTTGAAAGGTTCTTAAAAATATTTTTTATTGTATTAATTTGAGAATGAATAGTGTTTTTTAATATTTTAATGTTGAGATTAGTTTGAAAGTCACAAAGTGTAGTAGTCTGGAAATTAAAGTCATTCCTTGTATCATAAATGCCTATAGAGACACCTGAATCTAAAATTTCAATTACCAAATCCAAATAATTGCACTTGTTAATTTCATTATTGGCTATGTTTAATTTAAGCTCTTCTTTGGTATTTAGAAGTTGGAGCACTCACGATTTCGTCACCAGTATGGTGCGTTGTACACGTCTGTGCTTCATTAGCAGCCATCTTAATTTGGCGAATTAGCGCCGTTTTAATAAGAGTGTGTTCCTACTTCTAGATTTCAATGGGTGAAATCCAAATTCCTTAACCATCCCCGAATTATGAATTTGGAATGCATTGCAAAATATTCATAACAATATGTGTTCTATAAATCTTATGCCTATAGATAATAGACGCAAATAGATAATAGAGAAGACCCAACGTCGCCTTATTTTACAGGGTTGTTATGGTATCTGGAGGTAGCTGTGATTCATATTCCTTATTGGATAATTCTATACATTATTAAAGCCGTAAGCTATCACTCTGTCCAATTCTTTCTTATAAAGTACCAAAGAAAACTAAATTTTACATAATTAAAACTTTTATCTTTTACATATTATTTACAATCACTTCTTCGGCAACTATATTAAGTAAATATTCACACAAATTTCCATTACCTTTCTAACTACCCCCTGACAGGTTCACACCTAAATCCTCTATTATAAACAACGTCTTATCTTTATTTCATTGTATATTAATAAAATTTGGCGAGAGTAGTAGCTTGGCGCAGCATATCGTGCATCGAGAGAGGATGGATGTAAGTGGCGAGATTTACATCATTCTTCCCGGAGATCGCCAATTCATCAAAGAGAAAGTCTTAAATTCTCTTTCCTTACAGATACTAATTATTTCCGAGAATCAATTAAAGGGAATTGCTTATTTTAGGTAGCTAGGTCAGTGAGTAACCATGCATTTAGAAATAGTTGCCGCCAAAATTATAATAAAATATATGAATATTTTTGTAAAAAGTAAAATTTTGAGACTCTTGCGGGGAACTAAGATGAGGTACAAAACATTCTAAAAAAACCAGCAGCGATATCCTAGTTAATAGACAACTTCTGCCACTTAGTGCTAATTGATAGGACATCTTTTAATTTGTTCGCGCCACCTTACTGTCCAATCCTTTCTTATAAAGTGCCACAGGAAGCAAGATTGAAAGAATTAAAACGTTCATCCTTTACATATTATTCACAAGCGCTTCTTCAGCAACTATATTAAGTAAATATTCATTCAAATTTTCAATACCTTCTTAACTACCCCCCTGACAGGTTCGCGACTAAATCCTCCATTATAAACAACATCCTATCCTTATTTCCTAGTATATTAATAAAATTTGGCGAGGGCAGTAAATAGCTTGGCGCAGCTTATCGTGCATCGAGAGAGGAGGGATCCAAGTGGCGAGATTTACATCATTCTCCCCGGAGATCGCCAATTCATCAAAGAGAAAGTCTTAAATTCTCTTTCCTAACAGATACTAATTGTTCCCGAAACTGGTATTAAAGGTTGTTTATACGCGAGCGGGATTCGTTTAATACTACTGGGAGACACTACGGCTTCTGAGGTAAGTGACATAATTTCTCAAAGTAAGCACTCTTCTAATCGGCCCGGAAAGTTTTAAGAGTTGCACATAAAAGTGTCCTATTGATCGAACATTCGGATGGTTTCTTGGAATTAATGGCGCTTTCTCGTTTCGATTGAGGTAAACCAAGACACACAAGCGAAGGACATAGCTGCCGCGATGCCTTTAAGTGGATATTGTCGGTTGTAGGAATTCTGTAGCCTTTAAGCACATTTTTACAAGTATAAACAGGATCTGTCGTCTAATCCTGGTCCAATAGCTAATTTCTAAGCCTTTAGAGATGGGCATATATTTCCAATTGGAAAAATGCTTTAATTGAAGTAAAGAATTATGTTCTTTGATTCAATAAAAGTACTGTTGAAAAAATTACGAAATCCAAATTTTTATACAGTCCCAGGTCCTATAAGTTATATTTAGCAAAATAATCTTGACCCACTAGGATTTTAAACAAAACATTCCCACTTTTCTGCGTCCGAAACCGACCGAGTTAAAAAAACTCTGAATACAAATTCACAATAGCACAACAACACAATTGCATGAATAATAACATTAGAAATCCTACACAACATGACAGATATAGTGGCCACTGGGCCGAAGTATCAACAACATATTCTTTGGCGTACTTAAAGTCTTGAAAGAACTTGCCGTTATAAGCTATAAACACTTCGCATGTTGTTCTTGTTGCTCGCATGTTGTTGTGGTTTCGTCATTTTGTATTCCATTTAGCCTATGTTGTACACTTTATATGGCGTACCCATTTCATTTTCTTAATTCATTGACAAAAAATGAATAAATAAATAAACCTTGCAGCGGTCGCTCATTGAGTTTGCGACCTCCTATTCTCTTGTAATAATGATTTGTTTCAGTATACTCGACTACCTAGTAAGTTTGTAAACGACATTTTGGAGGCCGACTCGTGACATGCTTTACACCGTTTGGGTAAGAAGGGTCGGCGTGGGCAATAAACGACATTTTGAGATACCCTGTATAATAGGGTGGGCCGAAAAAACCTTTTTTTCTATTTTCGATAAAGGGTATTGCGGAAAAGGTGCCATTGGGGGCACAAAGTGCACATCAAAAATTTGAAGTTTGTAGGACAATTTCTTGATTTGCCGCAAATGCGTAGAAATTTCGGCCAAATTCTGTTTTTTGATGCTTTCATGCAAAATTAACAAAATGTGATCAGAGATTTATAATTAGAAAATTTGTGAAAAACCCACGTTTGAGTGCTTTAAAAGTTTCTGCAGAATTTAATGAAAAATTTTCTACTTCAATTCCACCTGAAACTGTTCGACGAGTTCTCAGAGAAGCTGGATTAAATGGGCGTTCTGCCCGTAGAAAAATTTTTGTTAGTGCGAAAAACAGAAGGCTTAGGCTTTCCTTCGCAAAATCAATGTTAAATAAACCCGAAACGTATTGGAATAATGTCTTATTTGCAGATGAAAGCAAATTTAACATTTTTGGTTCCGATAGACGTATAATGGTATGGAGAAGAAAAAATGAGGAACTTAATCCCAAGAAATGAGTTGGAACTGTTAAGTATGGCGGTGGAGGTGTCCTTGTGTGGGGGTGCATGTCAGCATCAGGACTAGGTAATTTGGTATTTATTGATGGCCTAATGAATCGTGCTCTTTATTTAAAAGTTTTAAGAGACAATTTAAAATTATCAGCCCAAAATTTGGGTATTGGAAACAACTTTGTTTTTTTATCAAGATAACTATCCTAAGCACACGATTTTCAAAGTTCGCCTCTGGTGTCTCTATAATTGTCCACAAAATTTCAAAACACCACCTCAATCGCCAGATTTAAACCCAATCGAACATACATGGAGAGAACTGGAGGTTAGAGTACGAAAACACGACATTAAAACGAAAAGCGAACTAAAAATAGTAATGATGGGAAGAATGGATGAACATTGATGCAGAAATTACAAAAAAACTAGTGAAATCTATTCCCAAACGTTTAAAAGCTGCTCTGGATGCTAAAGGATATCCTACTAAATATTAATTTAACGAAAAATTAGAATATTTACTAAAAGTTTTGATTACTTTTTGATTATGGATTTCTTAAAAATAATGTGTTTTACTATATTTTCAAAATAGTGCATGTAGTTTTGTTAAGAATAGATTATAGATCTTAGTATTAAATACCTATTCTGAAATATTAATTTTAATTAATGGATAGAGCCCTATTTCATTGAAAATCGTAAGTTACGAACACTTTTGGGAGCCACTGTATATTGAAATTTCAAACAACTTCAGAAGAAAAAAATATATATTTAATGATATTAAAGAATGTGATATGAATTTTAGCATGTACTATTTCATCTTCCTGATGAGGATATTCAACAATTTTAAACATTTTGAATATATTTACAAAAGTTACTAATTAAAAGAGTTTTATTCTTTCATTCATTGAAGACTACGAAAAATATTTTCAAATTCAAATATTTCGCGGATATTTCAATTCAAAAGTTCCATTCAAGCAAGTTAAACTTTAATAAGGAAGAGTTTATGAAACATGTAAACAGAGACATATTATAACATTCATTATTTTCCATCCTATTCATGTGTTAATTAATAATTCAACAACCACAATTTTTATTTTTCCGCATCACTCTTTTCAATATTCATCACTGAAAATGTCTTTTCTTCACAAAGACGACATTTTAAATGCATTTTTTTTATTCGCAGACGATTTTGCTAATTTATCTCAGTTTAAATTGTTCGCGTATAAAAAATTGTTAATTAAATTCAAGATCTTTCATTTAAAAATCATTCTTAATAAGAACAGGTCAAATATTTCATACGAATGTGCTCATTTAAAAATTGTGTACAATGGAAAATAGAGAAAGAAACTTCTGATTAAATAAAAATAACTGGCTTGAAAATTCCCAGTTTATTGATAGCATTGTGATGAAAACCTTTTCATTTCAAAGATTATTTTTAAAAATGTAATTTTTTTTCAGTATCAATATCTCATGAAGAAATGGGATAAAAGTTTTTAACTGCTCAGCGTTAAATTAAATATATTCTTATGTTAAATAATAATTTCATTTGTTCGAAAGAAGAAACAAATTACAATGATTTTTGTATCAAAACAGATATGTTTCTGAACAAAATTTGAATTTATTCAAGTTAAGATAATGCAAAAAAAAATCTTTTCAAGAAATTCCTAAAGGATAATATTTATTCCAACACCATTTTCATAACCGAAACTTTTCTTAGCATTATCGCCAAAATTCTAGTGAATAACAGTGTTGAAAATACAGTTGAATTTAATTAGTCAACTTTCTAAAACTGTAAACAAAGAGCAGAACTTTTATTAGATTTCAGAAAAGCCTATTAAAAGCTTTCAGAATAAAATTTATTCCTTTATTATTAGATTTTTTTTACTTACTTTGAGGAAAGAGACTCTGTTTCAAATGCTAGCCTTAGGATTAAAAAAATCTTCTTGAAATCTTTTTTTATTATTATTCTTACAAAAAGATCTTGCAAAATTCTGTAACATCTTTTTCATGATATGTGAGTGAAGGAAAAAATAGAAAGAGAATCATTTAATTTTTTTACGAAAATCACATATTGAATTAAATTCGCTATTCTTGGTTCATATTATTCATGCAAACTTAAATCAGATCAACTCAAGTAAAACACCATATGTTTTGAAAATCATGCAACATGGAAAAACCTTAACTCTTTATGTACGTTGACTGATTTATAGTGAAATTTCACCCTTTCTTTGTGAATTTCACAGAACATCAAAATTAAACATGAAAACAATGATAAGTATAAATTTCTCATTTTGAAATTTAGTAACCATTTATGCCTTCATGGTAACTAGGCAAACATTTAAACATTTTATTTTTTGTCAGTTACTGTGACAGATAGTGAATTCATCGGACAACATTGATATAGAAATACATAGATAAAATAATAATTAATAAATTATTTAATTAATTTAGAAATTCATAGCAACAAATGTATTTTTATCGGTTCAAAATTCTCAATTTCCTTGCCAGGTAACATATTTTTTCAATGTTGCATTTCAATGAACTAAATGTGTGTCATCAATTTGTGTTCAGTATAGATGAAATGAAAGAAATTTGCTTAAATGAGTTCATATACGATCATTCTGCAGGCATAGAATTTTCAATGACAGTTCTAACCAAAAGCGAACTTTTCATTTTATTTCTGCAAAAAGTAACGAATTATCTTGAAATGAAAAATTGGAATCGAATGACAATGAATAACAAAAGAAATAGGCACATAGACATTAAATAACTAATATACAGTGGACGCCGCTTGTACCCTTTGGGTCATAGCCAAAGTGATCACTGCATCCGACTGATCAGCACATACAAAATGCCTAAAAGATAACACAAATCTATAGATATACAAGTATAGCAGAGAGAACAAACCACACAAATTGTTGGTATGTGCTGATTCGTTTTAGCTAGAAAATAAAAAGCTATACTATGTACAGAATTGGAAAAAAATTATGAATTTTTAATTTTTTTAAGCTTTCTTAAAAAAGCTATCGAAATTAATCTTTTATTTTTCAGGCATTCATCAGATAAACTTTTCTTTTGATTAATGCTAAAAAAAAAAGATTCAACACGGTATTGGACTTATATTCTTATAATACGAGGGTCTTGCAGAGATTGTTAAGTTGATGGTTGTTTCTCTTTTAACCCCTCTTCATGATCATTGTCCTCATATTCTCTAGAATCATGTCTTCGATTCATTCATGTTTGACATTTTGTTTCTTCTGTAGTTTTTCAGCTTTCTCCAAATTTAAGTCAACCTTTATACAAGCCTCATAATCCTCTTAGGAATGGTTTGGTTGACTTTTCACTGAGATCAGGATCATCTTTTTCTTTGGTCCTGATGAAACATCCAAGGCTAAAGCAGTTCCTTATGGTAATATCCCGCCTGACCATCGAAACCGATCACTACACCGAATTGTTGAACACTATAACCGGCGGATTTTCTATGTGTTTAGATACGGGAGATCCATCCCACGCTATTTTGATCAGTACAGAACAGAACACCACTTCATGCCCCTGCGAATATAACCTTTTGGTTAGGGGAGTTGAAACCCTAAGTCCGTTAACCCTAACCATGTTACTTCGATGCACCTTTTCTCAAATTCTGTTATAGATTCACATTTGAAATTATTTATACAAGTAAAGTACATATTTTTAATTATACTGAAATGAGCTTTTTAAAAACAATTCAAAATTTTATTTTTTACAATTTTTTATGTGTCAAAATAGGGTAAAATTTCACTATGTCTAATTAAATATTTTGTAAATTTAAAAAAATTAAAAATTAACCAAAATCACATTTTAGTATAATGATAAAGGTATACTTTACTTGTATAAAAAATTTCAAACATGAATCTATAACAGATTTTGAGAAAAGTTATATAGAAGTAACAGGGTTGGGGTTAACGGACTTAGGGTTTCAACTCTCCTTAAACGGTGCAGCGGACATGAAGTGAAATAGACATCGGAAGACGCTCCTTCACTGTGTAGCAAATAATGGTGGAGGCAGAGGGATTGGAAAGGTTACAAAAATACAAATCTAAAAATCTGGGGTAATATACAAGAACAAAGGGGAGCATCATATAAAACTATATAAAAACAATAAAAATGAAAGAAAATTTTTAAAAAATGGGTATGAAATGCACAATAACGACAAAAAAAAGAATAACTAATTCAAACAAAGAAGTCCACAGAAAGAAACTAATAAGCGAGTGTTAAAGCACTTGTATCTTTTCTGTTGACTGTACCTTCCTCCGTAAAGTTAAGGTTCTTTTGTGTAGAAGCGGAGAAAAATTCAGGTGCGCTGTCACTTAGACGAAGAGGACGCAACAAATTCCCAATGGCGGATTGTATGTCATGAAAAATGCCTGAAGTGGAAGTTCATCATGGATTTATTCGATAAAGCTCTTGAAATTCATTAAGATGATGTAGCAATCGTTGGATTTTATGTCGGGACCCTTTGTTGGAAGCGACGTTGCAGAACCAGATTAGTTCATGTTTCTGTGCTGGTTTAGTACAATTGACTGATCGTTACATCCGTGATCACTACAACTGGGGACCATTGTATGTCGAACCGGAGGTTTATATCTCATTTCGCTTTAATATCCTATTTTGCCTAAGACTATAAAAGCGAAATGGCTAAAATCTTTAAAACCTAAAAAATATATGATTAGGAGTTTCAAAAAATTTAAATAAATCCAACAACAATTCTGACCCAAAATTATGGCTTTTAACTTTCTATAAAAGTTTTCTTGAAATAAAAATTATAAAATGCATTAAAAACATTCAAAAAAATTTTTAATACTAAACAAACAAAATAAAAACTACAAAAAAATTATATGAAAAACTAACAAAAATATTATTAAGATTTTAGTTAGTGATCCCTCACTAAATAGAGACAGGAGCGCACACCTATAAACAAAGTTGATCTTTGAACGTCATTCCTTCTTTTTTTCCATTCCACTACTTCAGATGTAAGACTTTTTAAGCCCTTCTTTTCAGACTATGTTTAAAAGACGGTAATGAATTTCTTCTTTGTGGATAAATGTTTTTCTTTCCAATTTGTTCCGGAATGGGTTCACTCCTTAGAGGAAAATTCAAGTTAAATTTATACTGTAAAGTCTTTCTCTTCTACAGAAAACCTATTCTGTTTTTGAATTTGCACGAATGAAGGCCACTGATGACGTCATCCACCAGATTCTTATTCCTCCTCGTTGTTTATTATTATTTTTGTATTTTCATCTCTTTAAAAATTAAAACTTCCCTAATTTCGTATTTATATCTTTGCTGACAATAAGTAGCTGAAATTTTTTCAGCTCAATCATTGATCATTTTTATTTACCACCAGCCTGAAGTTTCGTGAAGTTATAATTGAGTTTCGAACTCAAAATGCCCTTATAGAATGTGATTATTGAACAATTTGATCTGTTTCTGCACCATTTCACCTGATTAACAGACTAGAAGAGTGTGAAATTTATATAAATAAACGTGAAAATTCATAAGTACGCTATCGAAATCCAAACTACTGAATAGATTTTCTCACAAATGCTATGACATACATGGAAGATATGAATAATATTTTCGTGATAATTAAACGGTTAACTTCTTATCAATTAAAGACTATGTTTATTTATTATTTTATTTATTGTACAGAGTTGCAACTTTTGTTACAAACACAAGCTTGGCATCGTTACTAGTTCTACAACAAGAAGAGAAACAAATTAAACTGTTTTACAAGCGAAAATATGAAGAAAAAAATTAAAGAAACAACGTGTGCAAAGGGAAAAACAATTAAATAATGAAAATGATGAGGAAAATTGAAAACTAGAAAACTGCAAGTCAGGAAGAATTTTTCAAATGCTCTCATCTTGATCTTGGCATTCTTGTCCAAATTTAACAGACTTTGGAAGGGTTAAAATCTGGAATTTCTTTTAAGAGCTGAAGTCTTAGATCACAGAATCTTGGACAATGAAAAATGATGTGCGATATATTTTCTTCCGCACGGACACAAAATTCACAAATAGGAGATGAGACACTATTTAATCTATTAATGTCTATTTCTACTAATAATAAAGGAGAATGTGTGTGTGTCTGTGTGTTGGTCCTCTACAGGGCAGACCACAAGACCTAGAGCTACGAGATTTGGCACAAACATATTTTGAAGGGTGGGAATGTGCACCTTTGAGTACTTTTTGAAATTTTAATTAATTAAAAATTAAGCTAAATTTTGGCGTTTTTCTTTAATAACTTCCGAAAATAATATAGCACAAAAATATTTTTACACCATCTAAAACTTTAAAAACTTATCTTTTCAATGATTTTAATTGAATTGTAGTACAAATTTTTCTCTAATTTTAAAGAATTTTAAAAATATTTTTTAGCATAATTTACAACAATACTTTTCATTTTTGCAACGCATTTCAACCTTTTTCTTTGTTTAAACAAATATTTATTTGCGTGTTTCTCTTCCATTGTTGAAAGCTTAGAAATTATCATAATGGAGTTTACTTTTTTTTATTTGATCGATTTTTCTGTGAAATCTGTAAAGGAAGTCCTCAAGATAGTTAGTATATAATGAAATAACCCAGTAAACTGAAAGATCATCTTTGCCATGTTTTAATTCTTTTTTCAGCGTATTTTAAGCCAATTAGCATGCTGCTGGACGTAAAATTTGCCGCTCGAATTTAATATTGAAATCAAATGAGTATTTTACTTAAATGTAGACAAGGAACTGAACAAATGCTTATAAAGAAACAACACTTATAAAGAAAATTAGTTATCGACGGTTAATAAAATTCGTTTGGTACAGTTAATATTCGCAATTTAATTAAATATAAGCTTGTCGACGATAAGAAGATTTTGTGTAGTATATTATTTCATGTAAAAGTACTTTTTACATTACAAATATTAGAAATAGAAGTATTTTTATAACGTGAAACGTCGAGTACATAGACTAGCGCCGAATACAATGAAAAATTCGAATTTTGAAACAAAATAAGAGATGCAGCAGATCTAGAGTTTCGAAAGACAATATAAAAATAGCTGACTCTTTCTAGAAAGTTATTTTTTAGTCTTTCCTTTATTTCCTTAATAAATTATCAGTAATTAACACACAGACAAATGCTTAATTAATTTCCTTTTTAATGACTTAAATAGCTTTAGACAAATCGAATGAACTAAAAAAAAATCGTTTGCTGTTAAACAAGACGAGCATGGTGATGAAAATGATTTTCTATTTCTTTTCCAGCATTAACCTAGATTTAAATATTCGAGACTCAAACAATTTTTTCCGCAAAAACCCATTTATAAAACCAGGTATTTAAGAAAGGAAGCTTCTTCGAATAAATCTATTTCTAATTCCTATTTCATGATAAAACAAATTATCAATCCGTTACGATGTGTTCTATTTATAAAACCTCCTCATGCATTTTAAAATCTCTTCGATAACGTTGTTCCATGGCATGTAAAACGGTAATTTAGCTATTAATTAAACAATCTGCTAGTTGAAGAGTTAAACGTAATAAAGAAAACATAAAAAAAATCCGTACTAGCTGCGTTTAAGTAGTTTTTGGCGTTTTCGGATTAGATAAAAAGGAAATTAAATTGGAGAGCCGAACATGCATCGGAAACTATTAAAGTAATTGGAATAAAATGAAGTATGTAAATCAGTCAATTTGCAAGTAGTTCCTTAACGTTTACTCGTTGTTTTTGTTCCTATTTCTGTAACTCCAGTTTTAATGATTAACTGAACTCGTTTCGGAATAAAATGGTATTTTTTATTTCTTTTTTCTCGAAAGTTAATTTCATGCAATCATTCCATTACAGAAGATGTTAAATCTATTCAGCCTGGATTTTTCGTGTTGAATTATAAGCTAGATCAAGGCCGGTCGTCTTCTTGGAACATTTTCATTTCCAGTAAAATTTTGTGAGAGCATTTCGGTTGTTTGAAATGCAACTTTTTTTCCTTAGCTTATTTTGAGGGGTTTTTTTCGTTTATGTCGTTTTTTTCTTGTTATTTTTTCGATCATTTGAAAGTAAAATAAAGGAATAATACATAAATTGAATTTTATGTTCAGTGCGTGTGGCAGCAATGTTGCAACCGCAAGGAGGACTGTGTTTGAATATATAAAAAGTATTCTATTCTATAATAGTTTTTCAGTCGTGGGATTTCAAAAAAAACGGAACATCAAAAACTTCTGAGTCCTAGAGTACTCGCATATTTTATTTTCGTGGATATTTAAGCAACTCTATGTATATTTATTCCTGAGACTATACACTAATAAAATCCATTAATTTATAATACGGAAGTATTACTATAATCTGATTTGTTACACTCTATTATTCAAACTGCAAATAGTTTCAAATTCGCGGAGTTTCTAAATCATTTTTGCTCCATTTATCTTATTTATTATGTTTTAACTTTAACCGAATGAGGCAAGTGAGATGGAACAAGACGTTTTGTTTTGATTTTATAAATATTTATAATAAAACGTTTTGAATAGAACAAAAGCGTTTGGTTTCATTTTAAAATTCCAGTAATAATTAAGTAAACAGCTATTTTATTCGAAACTATTTTTATGCCATGCATTTGCTGTCATAGATACGCTGGCTGCGTATCTATGACAGCAAATCCATAAGTATTAAAATAACAGTTACTTTTAAAACATTTGAGTTAATAATAAATTCAAATACGGACCATATTAACTCCTATTCGATGCAAAGCAAAACGGTGGAAATTCTATAGGAGGAATCATCCATGGTAAAAGGAGTGTAGATATCCCATTTTCGAAACACTTTCGATACTATTTTCATATTCTTTTACTTAAATTGATTTGGTCATGGAATGGAATTTTTTTATCTATTTTTAACTCCAGTCCTAATGTTTTAAAGTTTAGAAATTCCTATATTTGTGTATTCTAGGACACTACATTTAAAATATTTTCAGAAATTAATTATCAATTATTTATCACTTAATTATCAATTAAATTTTGATTTCGTACTAGTGGCGTCACTTGCCAGCGAATACGAGAAAAATTGGTGTGGAGATTCAATAATAATTATGATAATTTATTACAAATTAAAAATTTAAAAATTTTAATACAGTTAAAATAAAAAATATTTCGACTATTTAGTACATTTATAAAACTGTGTATAAAAAAATCGTTTTTATTTAATGTATTCACGAATTAAAGTGTTATTCTATTTTGCCCCGAATAATTCATAAGTCACAGTTCTCAGTAGACAATTCTACTCTCTTATTATCTCTTGTTTATTCCATTCGGAAATTTATTTTGAAAAGGTATGAAATTTTCCTAAAAATATATTTTGCACGCATTTCACAGCATAATTTGACAGAGAAGATGGTCTGTCTAAGTCAAATGCATCACATGATTATTTCACAAAATGAAATATAACATCATACAAACGGTGGCATCAAAAGAATTAGAAATTGAATAATAATAAATTATTTTCGTCGAGTCACGCAAGAGCTATGGAAATGCATATTGACAGTTAGATTTCTTCTAGTTTTCTTCCAAGTGACATTGCCATTTTTGTAACTTTAGTGTTGGAGATTGATTCGTAAAGCGCATCAGTACAATCCATCTCAATACTTCTTCTGTTGCAAACTATCTGCCTTTGGCATAAAGTTTGTTCCCTGGGAATACTGACTATGTTTGATTTGCATTGACTATTTTATACATATGTAGATATTCATGGTATCCTTAGCAAAATGTTTTTGAAAAATTCCAATTATGAAAAACATTTAAGCCATGTTAATTTAGTAGCTCTGCAACTGTTCTGTTCATAGTCTATATAAGAGGTTCCCAACTTGTGGTGGAGTACGCGAAATCAAAGTTGGTAATGGCAGAAATATGAAAGAGCAGGGAATTTAAAAAGTTACAGAATTTTGTTCCCCAAGTTAATACTTGCTATTTAATAACTTTATCACTTGGATAGTTGATTATTAATTACATAGTGTAATTTTTAGCTATCCTTATAAGTTAATGCGAAATTATTATAATACTGGTTTCATTTGTTTCGGCATTGAACTTCTACTATTCAAAAAATGCAAAATAAAAACAAGTCCAACAAATGTTATTAGTTCAAATCATTTGACTCTTAAGCTAACCTAAACCCTTACTATCATTGATAAAACTTCTTTGTATAGACGGATGATTGTTGTTGTTGTTGTTGGTGGTGAGGATATTACAACATTACAGACACACACCCGTCTTCGTGATCAAACACACTGGCAGGAATAGTGGTGTGCTCCGTGAAATCTAGTGGGGATATTACAGTAGCGGGTACACGAAAATATAAAGATTAATCAAGGGGTAGGCGAGGGAATAAAGGTTGGGAACCCCTGGTCTATATAAACATCCCTAATGGAGTCAAGTCACATTTCGTAACTGTCAGCGTCATTTACCATCTAACTGTATATCGTCATCGCCAACTTCACTTTCTTATTCTTTATAGAATATTTCCATTTGATTATAATGCTAAAATGATGGGGGGCATTTTATATGCAACAGCAAGTTAGCTTATTTAAAAATGCTAATAAAAAGAATTAAAGAATAGAATATAAAAGAATTAGAAAATATATTCAATAATATTTGAGATTAATGGATATATTTTCTAATAACTTAAAGATATTTGTTTATAGATTTCATGAAAAAATTATACAATCAAATTCATTACGATACTATAAAAGAATATAAAGAAATAAGTAGAATCTTCATTAAATAGCCAATAAACGAAGTTAACACAATTAAGTGTTTTTCTAAACAATGAAAAGTATTGTTGCAAAGTATTGTTACGTATTAAACATTTTTTTTTAAATTACCTAAAATTATGGGGGAAAAGTGGATTGCAACTAAATCGATATCCTTGAAAGGATGGTTTTTTGAATTTTAAGGCATATTTCTGAGCGAAAATATTTTCAAAAATTATCTCCAGAAACCGAAAAAAAAATTTCAAAAAAAATCTTTTCTTTTTTTTATTTATTAAAATTAGAAAAAAATTCAAAAAATTTCGAAAAAATCTCTTAGAAGTGCACATTCCCATGCTGCAAATTATATTTGCGTCAAGTTTGGTAACTTTTGTTCAACCGATTTACCCTTCAGAGTATCAACAGACACCTGCACACACTTGCTTTTTATTATTAGTAGTAATTATACATCATTATCTCTATTATTAGTAGAGATAATGACGTATAATTTTTGACGTAACTTTTCAATTTTTTCATCACTAAATAGGAGCTAAACGTATTGTTTTAAAATTTATTTGATTAGATATATTCTAAAATAGTTTCTTCACTTCACTACTGATAAAAAAAATTAGATTTGCTGCTTAAACGTGCTCTGCTGATAAAAAGAACCATAACTGGTTTTAAAACCTACGTTTCAATTATAGATTCTAGAACACTTGTTTTGTTACATTTACCTCATAATATTGATGAATCCAAGCACTTGATATAAGAATTTTATTTTATTTTCCAAATGGAGTGTTTAAATTATTCGAAATTTAATTTTGAAACAGCTTTGTAATGATCTCATTGTTTTCTAACCACACAATAAGTCAATAAAGTTGCAAGTTTGTACACTTTTATTAAAAAACTAGAAAATAACCCGTCATGGTATGACGGATGCAAATTGCCTCTTCATTCGAGAGATTTCCCGTCAAATTTGACGTGTTTAAATAGATATATATGCTAGAGAAATGTTTAACATTGTTTGAAAACAAATAAAATAAACATATGTTGTATGACAGGAAATATTTTTTATTTACATATTATTTACATATTTCTTTATTCAAAAAACATCTTGGTAAGCAACATTTAGTGTGAAGTATTTTTCGTTGTTTAAAAATTTTCCCTGTGCTTCAGATGTCTAATCAAAACAAAGCACTTCTCTGCTTGTCAAACGTTGCCAAAAAATATTATCAAATTATGTCATCACGATTGCAATAAATAATCAGATACATCGTGGCGTCCAAACTATATCACGCGCATGATATACCACTGACGTGATTTACTACTTTCGATTAAAAAACGGAAATTAATTTGAAATATGTGATTAATATAATTTAAAATTTCTCGGGAACTATTGATCATAGCGAGATAAATTTTATATCAATCGATAGCAAATTTTATTTCACCATTTTAGAGCTATTAAGTTTGAAACTACAACAAAAATTACTATTTTAAATTAAAAATTACTGAAATTTAGGTGCTGTAACAATGAAATAATGCTGTTTAACGTCTCGCAGTGCTAATTAAGGCTCATGAGAAACAACAGCCTTGTTATTTTAGAATAGATTCCATGCGAGAAAACGGAATATTTGTAAGAATTTGCGGATTTAATTACGTTTCGATACAAACTTGATCATCTAAAAATTCACTTTAAATAAATTTAAATAAATGACCGAACGTAAACAAATTAACAGTTGCGAGATTTTATGAAGAAAAACTTATAATCCGGATAGGAAATTTTAAACAATAAACTAATAAACAATTTTTTTAGCTTTCTATATAATTATGGAAAGCAAAAATTTCAATATAAAGTTCTTCAGGGCTGTTTCACAGTTTAAAAACGCAATATATTATATCATGGGGACCATTCACAGATGGCCTGTTTCTCGTCTTACATTTACTTACGAGATGGACAGACTTGGGAGTTTATATACACTTGTTTATTTGCCTACAGTATTTACAAAAGTGCTACTGTACTATGAAGGGGTGTGAGATCATGTACAAGAGAAAGAATGCATACAGCGCCATCTACATCCTTTAGCACTGTAATTCGTGATAGTAGATTTTAAATAACTTTTTTAAATAAAATAATTTATTACATTTGTGTAATATGGGAGCATAGGTCCGGTGTGTGGTGATACGAAGTCAGAAGGAAGGCACGTTTTTCTATTAATTTTCTATAAATTTAATGATGACGACACAAACAGTTAAGACGGCACAGACATTTAAATGGAAAAAAGATATAAGGCAAAGAATTTGGAGGGCGGCTACTGCCCTGTACATCAAGTCATGTTAAGTCATAGTAGGCAGTTTAGGCGTTGCGTTCCGTCACTCGCCATCGCCCAACAATGTCTGTCGCTAACCAGCGCAAGAATATGTGACGTGTCGCCAGTTGGTAGAGAGAAAGTGGACGAGGGCCTCCTGACGGGAAACCACATTTATTTATGTAATATATATTTTAATAAATACATTGTAAATATAAATAATATATTATAAATCTATAATTATATATATAAATATTTTAATGTTTTAAATACACTGAAACCTCTCTGAGCGGCCACCCCTCCTTTACGAGAAAAATAGGTCGTTCAGAGGGGGGTGGCCGCTCTGAAGGGTTTTCCTTACAATTACAAGATAATAGCTATAACACATAATATAAACAAGTCTGAGACATATTTCTTATTTAAAATGAAGTTTGAGACTTATCTAAAGAGAAAATAGTACTTTATTTAATAATTTTTTACATTTTTTGAAAAATGGATGCAATTTGTGACTGTTTAAGTTTTTACACTTCTCGGAAAAAACCATTTTTCAAGTTCGTTTTTCAGTTTAAAAAGTAAATCTCTAACCGATGCGTTTGCCAAATGGGATGGGCGAACCCACCCGGTGGCCGTTGCTAGGGGTTATTTTAACATTAGGTCTATGGGCCGAAAAATCCGTGCCACGAAAAATTGGCCGTTAAGAGGGGTGGCCGCTATGCAGGGGTGGCCGTTCGAAGAGGTTTCACTGTAAAAGCATTTTCTTCTAAAGTTATGCATGTGAAACTATGTAAGAAGACAGATGACAAATTCAATTTTTAAATGTTAATCTTAAATTTTAAATGCAATTAAGTTCATATAAAATTCTGAGCTGTCTTGTAGCAATTTCTAGAACTTAAAAACAAAATTGTAAGTTCTTTCATTCATTAAAATATTTTTTTTCTTTTAATATTAGATTTTTTTCTCTCAACCGTTTTTTCCAAAGAAAAAAGTTTCCTGTTTCAAATTTCAGAAATACCAATATTCATGAATATTTCTTTTTTTTGACAGTGAGTTTTCTATTTATAGTACTTCGTTCAGAAAAAGTTTTTTTTTAATTCTAGAAATTTTCCTCTTCACATTCTCTTCGGTCGAGATAATTCTTCTATTTCAGGTTTTAAAACGTAAATTTTGTAAATATTTTCTTGTTTTTGCACATGAATTATTACTCATACCGTTTTGTTAACGAAAAATCTCCTTAAAATGAAAAAAGACAACTTTCATTACAGTAAAAGGAGGCATGGAATATCTTAAATTTCTACAATGAAAAAAGTCCTAATTCGTTCACTTAAAAGCATTTTTTTTAGGTTTTTATCCACATTACATATAGTAAATTTCATACAATTTAGTAAAGCCATCAGGAAAACAAAATTACGTCAAAAATCTTCCAATTCATTAATGCGTTTCATTCGAAATGGTTCATCTGCTTCAAATAAAAAAAGATAACTTTTAGACAGTAAAAAGAAGCATTAACTATTTTAAATTTCTCCACTGAAAAAAAAATGGCAATTCATTCAGTCAAAGGCATTTTCAAGGCTTTGTTCAAAATGACTGTAACCAATTCTTCAGCCGAATGAAAAGAAAAAATGCACTAAGTAATTCTGTTCTTGGAAAAAATTGTTAAAAAAAAGTGGTTCTTGACGTCGTTGAAAGGAGGAAGAATAGAAAATCAGCCAGCGTTACAAGCGGGAACATTACAAAAGCGAACAATTGGCTTCCCGGCTTACATGACGAATCGGTTAGCCTGCAGAGAAAAGAAAAGAACGAAAGAAACGAGAACATGGAATAAAAAGATATTTTGTAGAATTGGGCTGCAGACATTTGTATTTTTGTGATTGGATCCGAGAAATATTAGCATTGAATTCGAATGTTCGAATTCTTTCACTCTGTTCGCGGAGGCTCTTGATTAAATATCGATTAACCATTAGGAAAAAGTAGCAGTTTAAGTGAGTCAAAGTTTGAAAGAACTTCCAGACATGTGGTTAATAAGGAAATTATTCCACTTTTGGTTCTGTTAATTTTTCTTTCGACTGAAATGACTAATGGTCTTCGCTTTCTGCCTTGGCGGGAAACTGCAGATGGGCAGATGATTTTATCTTCCACTCCGCCACGCGTGCCATGATTAGATTGCCTCTATTTAATAAAAGGAGCATATTTCATTTGTGAAATGGCTCGAAGAATTGTATAAAATTTCGCATATTTCATGGTTACTCCTAATTCTTCTTGTTAAAGTTACTTTATGAAAGGATTGTAATAAACATAAAAATGTTAATATACTATTTACTACCATATATTATACTATTTCATTTAACTTGAACTCTTTCGTATATGTAAAGATTAAAATTTATAATCGATTTTCAACTATCTCCTGTGGAACCAGCGATCTAAAAGTTTGTACAGTTTTGTATTTTCAATGAAGATATAGCATTTTAAAATTTTGAAATCAGTCAGTTAATAGATTGATTTTAATTAGATTCTGATTCTACAAGAGACACCATCTAGCAGTGAATTTGAAAAAAAAAATTGATCATAAGATTCAGTATTATTTATAATAATGAATAGCGAAATATATTAATGACTAAAAACTAGAAAATAGTAAAAATTAAAAGGTTTCAAAATAAGCATTAGTATTAGTGTGGAAAATATTTTTTTTCAAAAATCTAGACGTCAAAACAAAATCTTAAAAGTGACAGGAACTACTAACAATTCAGTAAGGAAATAAAGCCGCAAAGAATATCTTAAGAATGGAAATTCCTTAATATTCATTAAAAATATTTTTCAAATGTGATTACAATTCAATTTAATTAGGGTATTTCCATTAGGGCCACGCATTTTTGGAATATTGTTCTGAACTCGGAACCAAATTTCCCATCGGGTAAACCTAGGCCATGGCCTAGGCGCAGCAGTCGGAGGCGCTTAAACGCAAGAAATTATCACCAAATATTTACAAATTTTTCAGAATTATTTTGAAAAGACCATATAAAGTGATGTTTTTTAAATGAATACATTGAGCGACATATTTTTTTGTCTTCTGTGGATCTTACCGTCTCTTGGCCTTGCCCTAGGGATTGCGGTTATTGCGAAAATAACCGGTTTTCGGTTATTCATGTTTTTTTTTCACCTCCGGTTTAACCTGGTGGTTATAAACACTCAAAATAACCGGTTTTTGAAATAGCCGGTTTTCGATATTTTTTATAAAAAAACAAACGCCATTTGTAGACAAAAATTTTTATTAATATTGTTTTCGCAGAAATCAATCCATTGGCACATATTTATCTGTTCATAAAGACTCAAACAACAAACGTTGATTTTCCTAAGATGATGAAATTCAAATTTCCATAACTTGGTAAAATTAAGCCTAATCGAACCTAAAATCGAACCTATCTTCCTATCCGGTTTTCTCATCCGGTTATTGGCTTTTTAAAAAAATAACCGGTTACAACCGGCCCAAAAAATAACCGAAACAAAAAAAAACTGTTTTCGGTTGAAACCTAATAAAAATATTTAAAAACTATTTTTATTAATTTTTGAAAGCAGTGTTTCACTTTCATTTTAAATATTATTCATTTCTTCATTTAATGATATGTATCATATTGGAAATTTAAAGTTAAGAAGTCTTATGATTTTAATACTTCGTAAAGTATTCATGTTTGATCTCAGTATTTTGTTGCCGACTTGCCTTTATGACGATTAAATATATGGCAGGTTCTGAATTAATGTGAACCAACTCCAAGTTTGTCCCATTTTGCAATAAAATTGCCGTGGTAGTGCAGAAATCTTATATTTTTTGTGTAATAGTGATTCAAGCTTATAGTTCAATTTGTATCCACTAGGCAGCAAGAACGTTTAGAAGTCCCCACTGTTATTTTAAAAGAAGCTAATTAACTTTCAGATAAGTTTTCTCAGAAATAAATCTGTTTCGGTGTTAAAGTGATGTGGTTCACTTTAACACTGAACCTCCATATCTTCATATTCTTTTAAGTATGAATTCATCGTTTATTTCGGTTCGTTTTTAAAAACATCTCATTAATTTCTTGCGTATTTTTGAAAGTTATAATAATGTTTTGATGTAGACTGGTATTTGAATAACTTTAAAAGACAATATTTAATTTCGATGTCCTAATGGCCACCACTTGACCAGATATTTCGTATTATGATAGAGTCATAAAATTAACAAATGGTCAAGTAGAGGAAATAAATAAAAGTTTAAAACTAAATTGCGGGTTCCCCAAAATTTATTTATCCTATGATAATCTGTAATTCATATTTTTAAAATTCCTAAAAGCTTAATTTTTGACTGAGCGAAGCGAAGTCCTGTTTTAAATTTACCGTTTTGAATTTCGTCTGTTTGTCTGTAAATTTGATTGTTACGCAATCAAGACCAAATGAGGTGCTCCATTTTCTTCGAATGCGGCATGAAAATTCCTCGAAATCATTAAACACGACGTATGTGAAAGAGTTTTTATTTTTTAATGGCATTTCAAGTTGGTGATCATTTTAATGATTTTAAAGCTTGGCGAGTTCGGCATCATTAAAACATTTTATTTATTTTGAATACGGTGAAACTCTTAATTGTAACTTTTTTTATACTGATAAAAGCAGAGATTTCTGTGAATAATTCGCATGGTGGTTCAAATGGTTAAACTTTTAAAGTTTGCGATGAAGAGGAAATCTCAGAGTGTTATTATTATTATTATTTAGGGTTTGTTGTTCAAAGAACTACTAGTAATAGGTTATGTATGCATCAAAGGTAGAACAAAAAATGAAGCACATTTTCTTATTTCAAAAACTTAGAATCCGGGTCTAAATTTATTTACTGAAAGGGGCACAGCCTGAAACTGAATGACCTGAGTCATGAGATTATCTACCAAATTTATTATATATAGGCAGAAACTATCTCTGTCTATTTTAAAAAGCCTCTGTTTAAAAGAAGAAACTTCTTATAAATATTCAAATATTACACCAAATTGTCGAAATATCTCTCTCCTTGTGGCAAATCCTACATTTGTCGAATTCTATAATTTTCAGTAATCAGTTTTTGGAACTGCACAATTCAAAATTCTAAATCTTAACCCATCTTATATGCGTACGTCACATTCTACGATTGTTGCTAGGGCAAACTATAATCGTTTAAGATCGTGGGAGGACATTTATGTCAATTTAGTTAATTTTATTCAATATTTCCTTTGAAAGAATTCTAAGAAGCTATATCTCGCTTCTAAGAAATGTTTCATTTTCTTGCTAAATGGCGAAAATGGTAATGAAAAAGTTATTCGAAATTTGTTTTTAATAACCTAAATGTCAATCCAGCAAAGAAGAAGAATTTTCTATGTCTCTATTAGAATTTCTGCGAAAACACGTCTGAATGGAATCGAAGAAATAACTGAATCAAAGAACAGTTTCGCAGTAATGGGAGAAAATTAAAAGTTCGTCTCAGAAAGGAAAAAAATCCAAAATCAGAAACGTTCTCTTTTCGACTTTTCCTTGTACTTCCACATAAGAAAGTCCCTTATAATATGTATTCAAAAATTTCTCTGATTATGTCTTATCTGCAATCAAATGTTTTTACCATCATTATAAAAGTTCTTTAAAGTTATTAGAGTGTATCACGCACTTTTAAACCGTGGTTAGATGATAAGGATGATACCTCAGGTGATACACCACTCTGAAAACGTTCACTACACACTAAGGTGAGTGCTTTTGCTATTAGTTCTAAGTGCACACCGTCCATATTCACGTTGCAAATGGGCCTGGAAGTGTAGTTTAGTTTAGCCATAACAACGTCCCGTTTTGAAGCAACACGAGGACTAACTTGGAACAAACCACGCTCTTTTGAACCGAGGTGAGATGACGAGAACGCCATCTGAATTGGCATCTCCCTCTCCAAATCTCCTCACCACACCAACATGAAGACGATTGACTCACGACATCAGATTTGGTGTGCACCAGACCCAGATACACGGTGGTCTTCAGTGGAATAGGGTTTCGAACCGGGAGCTCTACGGTTTCGACGCTGAGATCTTACCACATAGTCACCGCTTCCCAATTGGGCCTCGACGTTGCATTATTCCATGGTCACTATGGTGATAGTGTCTAGTCTTCGGCTCTTAAAGATAGAAGGTTCGAGATCCTATACCAGCCTGGGCCTTGTGAATGTTAAATCCGTCAGGGCTAATTGGTCCCCCAGTTTACGTGGTTTTCAAGCTTGGAGAGCAGGGCCCATTTCAAGGGGTTCCCGCTTCTGATCAATCACCAGATCTTTTCTAGGCATTAGATTATAAATACTTCCTAAAATATATCAAAACCATATTTTCTACAATAGGATTTTGCAGAGTGCTTAAATCCTATTGTAGGAAATTGTCGCTCCTCAAGCAACACCATATATCTCAATTTTTAGAAATTTCAAATAGGAAGAAAACACTGAATCTTTCGCAACCAATCAAAAATATTTCTGCATTTTTTTCACATTTAATGGGAACATGTGGTCTCACGTTCGTATCAGATGTTTAAAAAATTCCGAAATATTCGTTAAAGGTGCTGTTGCGTGTTAAGCAACGAAATATTTTAAAGTATATGTAAATCTGATGTAACTTTTTAAATTATTCAATAAAGATTTCAGGATTTCTGGGGGCCATTGGTACATTCTGGGGCTTACTTAGGTATTCGGGTGTTTTCTTCCGGAAGAGCCGCTATATGATTTACAACCAAAAGGTTAAGCGTGCTCTCTTGAGTGTTAAAAAATAATAATGAGATTCGTCCCAGATTATATTTCGTGTAACTTTGAAACAGGGCGTTAATCAAACTGAAACACAGTAAAACCTCGGTTAACCGAATTCGGGTTAGTCGAAAACTGGGTTATCCGAAATGCCTCTGAAATTTCAAATCCAAAAAACACGTACTGTGCTGCACGGAAATAATCACGAAGGCGAGATATATTTGTAATGATATCCCCACTTTTTTCTTTCAAGCCTCCCTAGAATGTCAATGATTAATTTTAGAATGCTAAGATTAAAATTAATGGGTAATAACAATATTAATTACAATATAGTTTTTCTGTGCCTGTAAGTACCTGTTTATTGCGTCCAACGGAGGATTAACTTAAAAAAGAATATAAGAGTAGCCTACGAATATAGCTTTGAACTAGCTTTACACTCAAAACATTTCAGAATTACATGCTATAATTAGATACATTTCAGAATTACATGCTGTAATTAGATACATTTCAGAATTACATGCTGTAATTAGATACATTTCAGAATTACATGTTATAATTAGATACATTTCA